>CM077174.1:12019529-12237029 GCA_039654105.1 Coreius guichenoti | reverse complement strand
TCAGTGTTATTCGCTTCAGTGGTCATAATGTTATGCCTGATCGGTGTATACTGAAATATAACTAATATTCAAATTATAATCCAATTTAAAAGGCATAATTTCTGTTAGGGAGAAAAGCTTTTGGCTTGTCTCCTGAGGCCACAAGAGGGCGCAATGAGCAAAATAATAATGCACCACAATAAATAGAGTGGTGCGGGTCTGACGTAAATTTGTAGGCCAAAACGCAGAAATGAGTTAGCATTTTTGCACTTCCGGTTCCATCGTCCCAAAGTCAATGGGTTTTTTGAATGGGTCTTTGGTTAAATGGCTGAAATAAGGTCTGAGGTGAACACAGGCTCAATATACACTGCCCAGCCAAAAAAAAAAAAGCATGTTTTTAGCATGTTATATGTTTGCCAACAGTTCTCCTCATTGATGGAGTGTGTAGCTTTTCATTTCTTTAACAACCATGTAGGAAAACACATCATGGCCATTCTCCAGGATGACAATGTCAAGATTCATCAGGCTCAAATTGTGAAATGAACTTCTCTATTTTAGCAATGATTTGAGTAAACAACGCAGCAGAGCCACATCTATGGAGTTCAACTGGATAGGCTAACAAAAACATTAAAACGCAACAATGACTCTTACGTCATCATCACATCTTGTGCGCCACGATAGACTGCCTGATGCACACCTAAAATTTTAATGTTTTTACATTCAAATGCGGATTTTTATTTTAAATTCAACAAATATTTGAAATTTTAATTTGACAGCCCTACTCCTTAAAATTAAAACCTTTTAAATTGACACGTCATATTCTGTGTTTTTAAATATGAGTGTCAGTAGTGGTGTGTGCATGTTTCTGTGCAGTTGCTATGGTGTTGTGAGGGGTTGCTAGGGTGTTACTACTTTTTTGATTACTAAAGTGTTCTGAGTGATTGATGCTATGTGGTCACTAGGGTGTTCTGGATGGTTGCTGTGATATTTTTATGTCATTGTTTTATGTTGTGTTGCTTTGCAGTTGCTAGGGTGTTCAGGATGGTTTCCAGGGTGTTGCTATATGGTTGTTAAAGTGTTCTGAGTGATTGCTAGCATGTTGCTATGCGTTCACTACAGTGTCTTGGGTGGTTGCTCTGGCATTGCTAAGGTGTTGTGAGTGTTGATTTGCATGTTGCAAAACAATGATTAGATGTTCTGGATGGTTCTATTTGGTTGCTAAGGTGGCTGTTTGCATGTTGCAGTTGTGTCCAGGGTGTTGCTATATGGTCCCTAAAGTGTTGTAAGTGATTGTTGGTGTGTTACTATAAATTTGCTAAGGTGATCTGGATCGTTGCTAGGACATAATGCTGTTGCTAAGGTGTCATGAATGGTTGTTTGCATGTTGCTGTGTGGTTGCTAGGGTGTTCTGGATGGTTGCTATGGGCTTATGTAGTTGCTAAGGTGTTGTGAGATTTATAGACTGATATGGTGTTTTATGAACTTTTCGGATCTTGACAACCACTGGTCACTGTCTGCTATTGTTAAATTGGTTTCTAAAGTGTTCTAAATGGTTTCCAGGGCATTGCTATATTATCGATAAGGTGTTGTTTGAGTGTTTCTATGCAGTTGCCATGGTGTTGTGGGTGGTTGCTAGGGTGTTACTACTATGTGGTTGTTGTTAGCATGTTGCTATGCGGTCATTAGGGTGTTTTGCGTGGTTGCTGTGTCGTTGCTAAGATGGTGTGAGTAGTTTGCAGGTGTTCTGCATAGTTGCTACTTGCTGTGGCATTATGTGGTTGCTAAGGTATTGTGAGTATTGTGAGTGTTTGTTTGCATGTTGTTATGTGTTCACTAGGGTGTTCTGGATGGTTGCTAGGGTATTGCTATATGGTTGCTAAAGGTTTGTGAGTGGTTGTTGGTGTGTTCCTATGCAGTTTCTAGGGTGTTGGTAGTTGCTAAGGCGTTGCTATTTTGTGGTTGCTAAAGGGTTGTGAGTTGTTGGTGTGTTTCTGTGCAGTTTCTAGGGTGTTGCTATTTTGTGGTTGCTAAAGGGTTGTGAGTTGTTGGTGTGTTTCTGTGCAGTCTCTAGGGGGTTGTAGGTAGTTGCTAGGGCGTTGCTATTTTGTGGTTGCTAAAGGGTTGTGAGTGGTTGTTGGTGTGTTTCTATGCAGTTTCTATGGTGTTGGGAGTTTCTGAGGCATTGCTATTTTGTGGTTGCTAAAGGGTTGAGTTGTTGTTGGTGTGTTTCTGTGCAGTCTCTAGGGTGTTCTGGATGGTTGCTAGGGTGTTATGATGTAGTAAACAAACACATGAAGCTTGGTTCCAAATGCGATTGTTTTATTTTTTCGCATCATCATAAAGCACTTACATTGCCTTACTGAATTTTAATTTTGTTTTATTTTTCCATAGGAACTTTTTAAAGCATCATTTATTGCATACAACCGCAAGTGTCATGATTACAATAGTTTAAGTGTTGCCACTGTACTATAGAACACTATATCATATTTCAACTGGAGTGCTTTCTTTTGTCTGATTGGATGCTTGTATGAAAATGTGTGTTCCCAGGGGACCCAGTGGTATCAGACAATGCACACGTGTTATTTTGTTCTTTATTGATCTCATCCTCCTGTTCTTCTATCTCTCCATCATTCACCCCTCCTCCTCCCAACATCTTAGAGTGTGTGTGTGTGAGAGAGAGAGAGGGCGGGAAGCTTGGGGGTTGTCTGAAGAACATGTGTAGAATCGCAGACTCACACGACTCATTGTTGCAGTAGACAGGCTATGACGCTAAAAACAGGATGAGGTAAGGCCGTTTGTTGGCCGATTTGTGCCTTTTTCTACCACATTCTCCCTAACTCCGCCTGTCTGTCTGTCCTCCTCTCTCTCTCTCTCTCTCTCTCTCTCTCTCTCTCTCTCTCTCTCTCTCTCTCTCTCTCTCTCTCTCTCATGCGGTGTGTGTGTATGGTATTCCCCTGACAGGTTTTTATAAAGCTACATTCTGCCCTAGCATGAGCCAGTGTCTCTCTCTGTGTCTCCATCCTACATGCTGTTTGGATACTACGGTAAAACAATACCAGGAAGTGTGTGTGTGATGCTGCTTTCTTGCTCTGTGACTTGTTTGCTAAAGTAGGACCAGTGATGCTTTTCGCATAAGACCTGATTTATTTCATATTCATTCTACATTCATCTTTTAGGATATATACTTTGTGATGATGGTTGTATGTATGTATGTATGTGTGTGTGTGTGTGTGTGTGTGTTGTGTGTGTGTGTCTTCACTGTGTGCTGTCAGTGAAGGCAAACATGTGCTCTTACGGTGAGGGAAACACCCCACCCTGACTACTGAGCCTGACACTTGATGCAGGTGGTCTGATATCATAATTCTATTGTTTTATTCCACTTTTTGTCTTTATTGACCTCTTTATATTAATGCATTTGAAATTAAACATTGCATGATATGAACATTGATGATGTCACTAACTAGATTTTAACATTTTCTGAAGAAATCGTCAGTGTTGCCCTTGCAAAACTTGTCGCCACAGTGTTAGAGTGGTTGGATGCTTCTGGATGGTTGCCAGGGCATTGCTATGTGGTTGCCAAGGTGTTGTGAGTGGTTGTTTGCATGTTACTATGTGGTCGGGGTGGTTGCTAGGGTGTTGCTATGTGTTTTCTAAGATGTTGTGAGTGGTTCTTCATGTGCTGCTCTGCACTTGCTGTAGTGTTCTGGGTCGTTGCTAAGGTGTTGCTATGTGGTTTCTAAGGTGTTGTGAGTGGTTCTTTATGTGCTGCTCTGCACTTGCTGTAGTGTTTTGGGTGGTTGCTAGGGTGTTGCTATGTGGTTTCTAAGGTGTTGTGAGTGGTTCTTTGTGTTGCTATGCACTTGCTGTAGTGTTCTGGGTGTTTGATAGGTCGTTGCTATGCGTTGCTGCTATTGTGTTACTAAGGTGTTGGGAATGGTTGTTTGCTGGATACTATGTGGCCACTCAAGTTTTCTGGGTGGTTGCTAGGGTGTTGCATTGTGTTAAGGAATTGTGTGAGGTTATTTATGTGTTGTTATGTGGTTACTGTGGTGTTTTGGGCAGTTGCTAAGGTGTTGCTTTGTGGTCGCTAAGGTTATATGGGTGGTTGCTAGGGTGTTGCCATGTGGTTTCTAAGGTGTTATGAGTAGTTTGTGTGTTGCTGAGCAGTGTGTTGCTTATTTAGTAAGCACAGAGATGTAGGGCTAACATCTCCACAACAAGCCATACGATTTGAAGTATCATAATGTTTGTAGATGAATGGGACAAGTTACAGGACCAAAATGATTATGGTTATGGGTTTATTTAAAGTCCTAACCCTCAAGATGAGCAGTAGTAATAGTAATGCTCAGAAAATAACACTAATAAGAAAGTCCATGTGTTTTTAAAGCATGTTTAAGCTGTAGGTGTGTTGGGGTGTGACAGTGTTATGCCCTACAGATTTATCTTTTGTTTTATAGGTGGGAACTGAGTCCTTGAGACCGTCTTGCTCTCACTATTATAGACCTTTCACAGCAGGAAATGAAAGGTAACCACGGTGAGGAACGAGCCAGTTGGATTAGTATTCATGGAAAGACTCTCCAGGGATCTGCGTGATATGTTGTGTGCTGGAGGAAGATCTGATTAGGTGAGAGCTGTAGAAGTGACAATGATGACAGGTCAGGGCATTTATGGGGTCATGGGGTCTTGACCCTGCTGTTTGTTTACATACAGTTTGAGCGAGTTAGGTGTTTTTTAACAGCAGATGGTGCAGTGAGATCTCAGCTGGCATTTGGAGCTGAATGTATGTAGGTTTCAGGACTCCTGTGTTAAAATGCTGACTCATGGCATATAATTTGCTGACATTGATTTCTTATAAACAAGTATGGATCATAAACATCTCATTGTGTTGTGTCATCATCAAACATGCCAGTCACAGGCGTGGTTGGTTATGTATTTTGGAGTAAATGTGTGTTATTACCAGATAGAGGTACTACTATTGTAATTAGTGCAGATAGAGGTCTGTGACATGGTTATCTAAAGCTTGCTGTTTTAATTTAAGGGTTAAGGAACATGTTGTTTTGTATTTAATTATGTGTACTGCTGGTATACATAGATATCTTATTTAAAGGGGACCTATTATGGCCTTTTTCAAAGTATTGATATTGGTTTTGGGGCCTACTAGAATAGGTTTTTATGCTTGGAAGTTCACACATTTTAACATATTTCACATTAATTGCAGCATCCGTAACGAATTGAGGACTACTTCAGTGTTTTTGCTCCATATCGTTTTGCTTTATTTGATGTTTGATTCATCGCGGGTTCCCTCATACGTCATACTCTGGGGTTCCCTTATGCATTTATGCATATGTGACTCTTCAAAAAGGCGCTGATTGTTGACATGCTAAAATATATAGATCAAAATGTATATGTATTTAAATGGAATGAAAGATTTAGGGCCCTATCATACACCCGGCGCAATGTGAAGTGTTTTTTGCTAGTTTCAGCCCGACGCAGTTATCATTTTCACGTCCAGCGCCACATTGTTTAAATAGCAAATGCACTCGCGCCCATCTGTTCGCTCATGGGCATGCTGGTCTGAAAACCAGGTGTGTTCAGGCGCATTGTTGGCGCATTGCTATTTTGAGGCAACTGAAAACGACTGCGCCACTGACCAACAAAAACCTGGTCTAAAGTCAATAGTGCAGTATTTTTTGGTGTTATTTAAAGGGCGCATTAGTAATATGCGCCTATAGGCGGGTGCACCACGCGTACACTCTGCTTATTACACACACAGGGACAAACACACACAAACATTTTTAAATATTAAAAATAAAAGGATTCCTCTCTGGAGAAGCATTCAGTCTTTCTTTTTCGCAAATTCCGCCATGTAAATAGCGAATCCACCATGGCGCGAGCGCAACTGGCTTTTAAAGGGAATGGGAGATGAGACTTATTGGTTTATTTCACGTTACGCCCAAAACACACCCATGACTCATTAAGAGACTAGGTACAACCCTTTTGGACCATTTTTTTCATCTTTAAACTAGCAAAAGTGGATTCGGTCACATTCAGTGAATAACTCCCTCTGGAATGACTTTGTAACTTTGCAGATCTTTTTCATGCTTAAACAGCAACATTACACACTAAAGAGAGTTGAACATTTAAAAAAGCATAATAGGACCCCTTTAAAGTGGTATTTTGGCTGGTATGTTTAATTTGGTGAAAAGTGAGCAGTTCTGCACATTTTTGCAGATTCATCCTTCATGTTTATTTATTACAAACGTTTAAAACATTTGATAACGCGTTCACTGTGGTACTGTAAGCACTGTTGAATACATTTTACATCAGTTCCTCTGCATAATTTTCCCCTACACTCATGTGAGCTTGCAGATTCTGTGTGGAGCTATTCATAACACATCTGTGTATCTCTCTGTGTGTGTATTTTCCAGAGCAAGAGCGCTGCCGTGAAGGAGAGGGAGTTATCCCTGCAGTTAGCCAGGATCAGGGATGAAGTGGGTAAGGACATCACACACAACAGTGATCTCATGTCGCCCACTTGTGCTGCAGAATACTCACAAATGTTAGAATGAGGTCAACCACTCAAGAAAAGAAAAAAAAGATCTTAAATAACATATTTGTAAATGGCATTTTTCTCTTTCCATCCCCCTCACATATTTAATTTGGCTCATGACCCTCCCCACATCATTTGACGTGAAGCAAGAACACTTCTTAGTAAATCATCCAGTATCATATTCTATATAGTACACTTGGGTTTAGTTGCACAATTTCATGAAGTTTTAAATTTGGTAGGTAAACTATTTTGTAATATACAATTAAACTAGCATGACAAGCAGCTAGTTTTAAATATCTCATATAAAACCATGCAATGTCATAATTTTGATTTGAAATTTAGTTCATTACAGTAAAAAAAAAAAAAAAAAAAAAAAAAAAAAAAAATTCACTAATTTTTAATTACCAAATACACTGTATTTATGTGTGTTATTTTGCACGCAACCCTGTTACAGCATGATTTCCCCTTATAATGAAAAATATATTATTTCTTAAAATTGTGACAGTCAAGAAATGTGACTTGGTCTCTTTCTACAGTGTGTCTTTCCATTTGATCAGTTTTTGCAAATATTAATGTGTTGACTGCATTCGTCAAGCTCAACCTTCAACCCTGTTACCCAAGTTATTCAAAGAAATATTTTTCTTTATGGGAAATTTAAGTTTATCAATAGCTACAAACCAGGGTTATTATTATAACTGAAACTAAAACTAAAACCATAAATAAAATCATGAATTGAAGTAAAATGAATGTTAACTGAAATAAAAAAATATACAAAAACAAACTTATTTTATTTCAGATAATTGCCAAGGCAACTTTTCCCATTTTCATTTAGTTCAACTTGATGAACTAAATAAAACTAAACAAATAAAAATGTATAAAAAACTATATAGACATATTAAAAAACTTCTAAACAAAGCAAAATTACTGACTTATTAAAATATAAACAGAAAATATAAACATAAAAACTAATTCAAAATATTAATAAAAAATAATAGCATCTCAATGATAGTAAAATAACACTGCTACAAACTAACATTTGGCGTCAAAATTGCCAGCCTGAATGACAGCTTTATTTATGATAAATGTGCAACCCTGTTACTTTTAAACGGTACCTATTCTGGTGAACTTTTTATTTTATTTTTATTACTATAAAATGGCAAGAGCACACAAATCAGTGTTTTCAGTATGTTAGGATTAAAAATAAAAATCTCAAATTTTGGTAACAGGGTTGCAAAATGTGCAAACCTCATATTTAATTAATAGAAAATAAAACAGCTCATATATTATTTAATTTCTTCACCAGAATAGGTGCAGAGGTTAAAAAAAGTAACAGGGCTGAAATTTAGCATATATAAATCTGTCATAACAAACTATTTTCTGTCTGTCTAGTGGTCAGTGTTCAGCGGTGGGAGCGTCTGCAGGGTGAGAAGGCCCAGCTGGAGCAGAGTTTTGAGCGGGAGCTGAAAGTACTCCAAGAGGAGCAGCAGCAGGAGCTCAAGGCCCTACAGGAGAGACTGGTAGAAGAGCACAACTCTGAGATACAGCTACTCCAGCAACAACAGAACAGCCACCTGGTGCAGCTACGTTCCCAGCACCAGGAACAGGTGAGATGAGGAAGTAACAGGGTGTAAAGGCTTTTATTTTAGCATTATACACAAAGGAGTGCATGGTGTGAAGGCTCAGTGAAGGTTTTAGAAAGCCTAGAAAGTGGTTGCATTTGTATGTAGTCTGAAAAGTAACCCAAAGTATACTTCAGTTTTGACGTGAACGCACAGATTTTGAAAGTACACATACGTTCATCACGTTTAATCCTTATCCAGTGTCTGTGCTATTGAGCGTACACGTAGTTTGAAAAATATGACCGTGCGTGTACAGTACGCGTGTACTATGCTGATGACAAAGTCTGCGCCACTCGCCCTGTACGGATACCCTTAATATCATACATGTAAGCGAGATCCAGCCACTTCAATAGGGAATTAAGAATTTCGCCTTGTAGACTTCTGTTGGCAAAGATATTTTCTGCGTCGGATTCAAGTTTGGTGAACTTTGACACAAATTCAGAGCGCCAGCCTCTTGGTTCGGCAGTGATGGTGGGTGGACATTTGTCACTTAGCAGCAAAGCAAAACTGAAGATCACAAAGACAATTGCACTAGTCTACTAGGGGTGTAACAGTACATGTATTCGTCCTGAACCGTCACGGTTCGATGCATACAGTCAGACGAGGAATTCAGTTAGTCAGGCGATCCACACTCCAATCCAGAAGGGGGCACGCGCGGTAATGCAACGCTGTTTGCTAACCACCACAACAAGAAAAAGAGCAGAAGAAGAGGAGATGATCCATCCACCAACCCAAAACAAGGCTGCATCCGAAAACCTAGGCAGCTGACTTGTTGCCTCGCTGCCTTATCAGACAATGACTTGTAAGGCAGCGTAAGCGCATGTAGGTACCTCACAAAACTGATTTCGGACAGACTTCTGAGGCTGCGTAACAGTTTAATGATCTACAGCAAAATAAAGCGGCTTTGGTGAGAACTAAACAAATATTTAATTACGTGGAAGTATCACTACAGTCCAGTGATGAAATATCTGTGTCCTGGAAATGGAAAGCCTCATGCGGACATGTAAATTGCTGCATTTGACCAATCAGAATCCAGTATTCATGAGCACCTTTTAAAAGCTGATAACCGTTTTTGTTTTTAGATCGAGGAGATGAATGAAAACCATGAGACGGCCATGGTGGAGATGGAAGCGACTCATGGTGCCACACTGGCCACTTTACAGGAAGAACACACCAGAACCATCAAGAGTGAGTCCTGCTGACAGACACATCCATCACACTCCCAGAAATCAAAGCGACTTTGTCTAAAAACCCAGTGAGCTGCCTACTTAGACAGCATTATTTGGGTTAGAAGGTCTATAATAGCAAATAGGTTTGGCCGACTAAGAGAGCTCTGGTAACTTCTACTTAACAACATCACCACAGATGGTTGAATCTAAACTGTGTGTTAATTCTTCTTCATCAGTGTGTTCTTACTAACATGAACTGGTTGTTTCTTTTTAGACCTGAAGATGGCACATGAGCAGCAAAAGAAGTCAATGGAAGAGGAATTTGAGAAGCTCAGACTCTCACTGCAGGTACTGTACGTCCTCTCTTTGTTTTTCTCCCTTTTCTTTATGACGGCACGTGTAAAGGTGTGTGTTTCTGTGCTGTGTTAAGGATCAGGTAGACACGCTGACATTTCAGAACCGTGCTCTGCGAGACCGGGCCAAGCGTTTTGAAGAAGCACTGCGCAGAAGCACAGATGAGCAGATAGTGGTACTGTTCTTGATATTCTCTTTTGTGTTGTGTGTGGCCAGTGGTATTTGTAGAGAAGTTAATCCCCAGAAAATTCTGTCTTCATTTTGTTTTGTTTTTTTCAAACTTTGTCCTCTACAAAAGAAAGATATTCATCCTTTATTTTTAAAGAGTGTACCTGGTTCAACTCATACATTAAAATAAAAATCTATTGCTTAATGAAATTTTTAATTGTGTTACTTAATTTAAATTGTTGTAAAGAAACTTGAACATACAGTGGGGAGAACAAGTATTTGATACACTGCCGATTTTGCAGGTTTGCCCACTTACAAAGCATGTAGAAGTCTGTAATTTTTATCATAGGTACTCTTCAACTGTGAGTGACGGAATCTAAAACAAAAATCCAGAAAATCACATTGTATGATTTTTAAATAATTAATTTGCATTTTATTGCATGACATAAGTATTTGATACATCAGAAAAGCAGAACTTAATATTTGGTACAGAAACCTTTGTTTGCAATTACAGAGATCATACGTTTCCTGTAGTTCTTGACCAGGTTTGCACACACTGCAGCAGGGATTTTGGCCCACTCCTCCATACAGACCTTCTCCAGATCCTTCAGGTTTCGGGGCTGTCGCTGGGCAATACGGACTTTCAGCTCCCTCCAAAGATTTTCTATTGGGTTCAGGTCTGGAGACTGGCTAGGCCACTCCAGGACCTTGAGATGCTTCTTACGGAGCCACTCCTTAGTTGCCCTGGCTGTGTGTTTCGGGTCGTTGTCATGCTGGAAGACCCAGCCACGACCCATCTTCAATGCTCTTACTGAGGGAAGGAGGTTGTTGACCAAGATCTCGCGATACATGGCCCCATCCATCCTCCACTCAACTTTGCAGAAAAGCATCCCCAAAGAATGATGTTTCCACCTCCATGCTTCACGGTTGGGATGGTGTTCTTGGGGTTGTACTCATCCTTCTTCTTCCTCCAAACACGGCGAGTGGAGTTTAGACCAAAAAGCTCTATTTTTGTCTCATCAGACCACATGACCTTCTCCCATTCCTCCTCTGGATCATCCAGATGGTCATTGGCAAACTTCAGACGGGCCTGGACATGCGCTGGCTTGAGCAGGGGGACCTTGCGTGCGCTGCAGGATTTTAATCCATGACGGCGTAGTGTGTTACTAATGGTTTTCTTTGAGACTGTGGTCCCAGCTCTCTTCAGGTCATTGACCAGGTCCTGCCGTGTAGTTCTGGGCTGATCCCTCACCTTCCTCATGATCATTGATGCCCCACGAGGTGAGATCTTGCATGGTGCCCCAGACCGAGGGAGATTGACCGTCATCTTGAACTTCTTCCATTTTCTAATAATTGCGCCAACAGTTGTTGCCTTCTCACCAAGCTGCTTGCCTATTGTCCTGTAGCCCATCCCAGCCTTGTGCAGGTCTACAATTTTATCCCTGATGTCCTTACACAGCTCTCTGGTCTTGGCCATTGTGGAGAGGTTGGAGTCTGTTTGATTGATTGTGTGGACAGGTGTCTTTTATACAGGTAACGAGTTCAAACAGGTGCAGTTAATACAGGTAATGAGTGGAGAACAGGACGGCTTCTTAAAGAAAAACTAACAGGTCTGTGTGAGCCGGAATTCTTACTGGTTGGTAGGTGATCAAATACTTATGTCATGCAATAAAATGCTAATTAATTATTTAAAAATCATACAATGTGATTTTCTGGATTTTTGTTTTAGATTCCGTCTCTCACAGTTGAAGAGTACCTATGATAAAAATTACAGACTTCTACATGCTTTGTAAGTGGGCAAACCTGCAAAATCGGCAGTGTATCAAATACTTGTTCTCCCCACTGTAGGCATACTTTATACTTAATAAATTGTAGTTAATTTATATTTTATTGTATAATCAAATTCAGGTAATTATATTATTAGATGTGATTAGTTATGTGATACAAGTAGTAATTTGAATTTGTGTTTGTGTGTGTACAGGATGCTCTTGCTCCATATCAGCATATTGAGGAGGACCTGAAGAGTCTTAAAGAGGTTCTGGAGATGAAGAACCAGCAGATTCATCAACAGGAGCTCAAAATTTCAGAGCTGGAAAAAATGGTGAATTACTATGGAGAAAGAGATAGCTTTAACTATTAAAGACTCCATGAAATTTACTTTTATTTCCTTGTACTCGTAAACAAAATTTTAGTTTTAGCAGATATATGTTGACAAAACATATATTGTTTTTTTTTTTATAGGAAAATAGGCCAAAATTATAATTTATCAATTATCAAATTAGTCATGTTGCACTACACATATTTTTGTCCAATCAAATGCTCTATAGAATGAGAATGTCCCTCCCCCTGCCAATCAGAAAGGAGCCAATCAGTTTGTGGCGAAACAAACCAATTTTTAAAAAAGACCACCGCTGCGTCTGAAATCGCGTACTGTCTGAGTAGGTACTACAGTTGAATTTGAATTTACTTTGTGACCGTTAAAAGAAGTACACTCTATATAGTATGAATGTATGTTGTATGAATGAAATTCAGACGTACTATATCCGCCATGTTGGTACTATCATGTGACCTACCAGCGTCAGTTGTGTCGCTTCACTGCCATTTATAAATTCTCTCCCGTGGCCTCATGGGATAGTAAACCGGAACTAGTAGGTCATCCGGGGATTTTCGCCTACTGTTTTTCAGATACTATATAGTAGGTTAGCATTCGATTTCGGATGCAGCGCACCTCTTCCATATTTCCCACCCACACCTTTATTTCAAAATTGAATCCGTCAACATAGGAAAGTTTTCATGGGGTCTTTAAAATTGTACTCAAGTTTCACTAGCCAATGTGATAGGCTTCTTATACTTTTTAAACTTATACTGACACCTATCAGTGTAGATGTGTTGTCAAGCATAAACAAATGTTTTCATTTACCTGTGCCATTAGAAATGTCCTATATGCAGATGTATCTGACACCCAAAAAAGTGTCCAATAACAATATAGTGTTAACAAGATACCGTGAGGCAACCCCCCTGTAGAATTAAAGGGGTCATGAACTGGCTTTTTAAATTTTTTTATACTGTTGTCTGAGGTCAACTTATGACGTTCGCGTGGTTTTTACATTCAAAAACATCATAATGAAAAAGTAATAGGCTGTTTTCTACCCTGGTTTTGAGCCTAGCTCTTGAAACGCTCGGTTTTTATGGGCGTGCCGCATTGAAGACTTAGAAGTAAACGCCCACTGCTATGATTGGATATGCTTTGCATATTATAATGAGCTTCGGCTCCCCAGTCATTACACCTCACCACGTTGTTTTGAAAACTTCCAATGTGGTGAAACGGCAACCGGAATGATTCCCACAGGGCTCGCAAAATGTCTTTATCAAACAAACACAATAACACACACACACGTGCGTGCGCACCCACAAGCCAGTACGTGCATCAGCAAAACTTCACCTCAGACAAATCAGCATGTTCAAAACTTCCGCGATTGTATTTTTCCTTCAAATTACCAGTCAAGAGAGTGAACCACGCACATCAAGAAAGGAATGTTAATTTCACTATTTAAGATTGCGAGCCCTGGCCCATACATGTCCAAGTCTGATACTGAATCGCAGGACAATGAACCAACAACACCTCAAATACAAAGGATACTCCAGCCTGTGACAGGGTGGAAGTTATGTTTAGTTAGACACGTACATAATCAGTAGATAGCAAACGTAACAATGCGATACTATCACATTTAAAACAATTTTTTTACTCACATAATTGTGTTGCATCATTCCTTTCAGATCCAGAAGCCACTACAGCATCGTTTTTTAATCTCATCCTGTCGGCAAATCCAGTCTCTTGTTTACAAATGAATCCACAGTGAATGTTTCAATGTTTGAAACATGCCACAAGCTTTATTGCTTGGAAGTTCGATCCGGTTTAGCTCCATGTAGGCCTATGTTATTTATCTAACATGTCATGACATGCACGAGTCAGTGGGCGGGGCTACAGAATTAGGCATTGGTCTTGAGGCGGCGTTTCACTGAACTCTGACATCACAGGTAAGCACATTCGCAGATCGATCGTTTGCTGAGCCAGCTGTCAATAAAAGCTTTTCTTTGACTAACAAGGAAGTTTTCAGCTCTGAAACTTGCAGGATATTCTTATATTACCATGACCTCTTATATATCAAAAGCTCAAGGGAAAGTTGATTTCTCAATTCATGACCCCTTTAAACACTTTTTATGTCCTCTGATATGACTGGAGTTTCATTCTCATTTGAATTTATATAATGTGGAATGAAGCACTGAGTTCTCCTTTGAAAGTAGAAATGTCACAGTTTTTCAGTGATTTTGTGTGTTTATCATGTTTTTGCACAGGCCCAAAAGAACGTTCTGTTGGAGGAGCGTATTCAGGTGTTACAGCAGCAAAATGAAGACCTAAAAGACAGGATTGACCGCAACCTTGCAATGTCCAGGTCTTTATAAAACATTTCTAGTTTATACCATTAAAGGTACTGAGTAGGAAGCTGTAGCAGTTGCAGTTTGCTATCAGAAACTCTCCACCTTCCCCAGCTCCACCTGTATAGATCTGCTATGGGTAATTCATGTACGCTATATTGTACAGCAGCGGCATGTGTTACTTCCTCACAGCAGTGTGTTGTGTGTGTATTGGCAGTAGCAAGTCCTGTACTTGCTCTGCAGCAGCAGCAGCATAGCAGATCTACTCCGCCAAGACCAAACAGATCAACATTATCATATCCATTATCACGCCAAACACAGTTGTCATGACAGAACCTCTTATTTCAAAAAAGCAATGAAATTGTGATTTCCTTACTATGACTACTTTAAGGCCACATTCACACTGCAGTTACATTCAGTTGTCAGTTCACCTTTTAGTAATCAACACTGTTAATGCAGGACTGAATGTAGGCTGATTGTTAAATAACCATTTAACAAGTGATATAATAAATTCAACTGTTAAAGCATGAAATAAGGTACCACGAATCAGTGAATTTGAGTTTAATGTGGGTATATTATCAGTAATAAAGTAATCATTAAAAAATTTGTAATCATTAAAAAAAAATTATCAACCATTTATATCAATGCGATTCAGAGATGAAGGCCATAATACTAATGTTGTCCACTAGAGGAAGCCACAGGATAGCAAATCCTTTAAGATCTCAGTTTAAATAAATCAACTTGTAGTAAAAAGTTGCATATAAATTCATTATAGTTTCATAAAGTTTAATAAAGCCCAATGTAATATGGAATACTTCCATAAAGAGACACTTAAAGACTAATATTTTATTTGAAAAGAGACATGTCCATTGTGTCGTTGCACACAATGCTTTGGTGACGGGTCTTTGAATCTAAAACAAAAAACAAAAATCCAGAAAATCACATTGTAGGATTTTTAAATAATTAATTTGCATTTTATTGCATGACATAAGTATTTGATCACCTACCAACCAGTAAGAATTCTGGCTCTCACAGACCTGTTAGTTTTTCTTTAAGAACAGACTCCAACCTCTCCACAATGGCCAAGACCAGAGAGCTGTGTAAGGACATCAGGGATAAAATTGTAGACCTGCACAAGGCTGGGATGGGCTACAGGACAATAGGCAAGCAGCTTGGTGAGAAGGCAACAACTGTTGGCGCAATTATTAGAAAATGGAAGAAGTTCAAGATGACGGTCAATCTCCCTCGGTCTGGGGCACCATGCAAGATCTCACCTCGTGGGGCATCAATGATCATGAGGAAGGTGAGGGATCAGCCCAGAACTACACGGCAGGACCTGGTCAATGACCTGAAGAGAGCTGGGACCACAGTCTCAAAGAAAACCATTAGTAACGCACTACGCCGTCATGGATTAAAATCCTGCAGTGCACGCAAGGTCCCCCTGCTCAAGCCAGCGCATGTCCAGGCCCGTCTGAAGTTTGCCAATGACCATCTGGATGATCCAGAGGAGGAATGGGAGAAGGTCATGTGGTCTGATGAGACAAAAATAGAGCTTTTTGGTCTAAACTCCACTTGCCGTGTTTGGAGGAAGAAGAAGGATGAGTACAACCCCAAGAACACCATCCCAACCGTGAAGCATGGAGGCGGAAACATCATTCTTTGGGGATGCTTTTCTGCAAAGGGGACAGGACGACTGCACCGTATTGAGGGGAGGATGGATGGGGCCATGTATCGCGAGATCTTGGCCAACAACCTCCTTCCCTCAGTAAGAGCACTGAAGATGGGTCGTGGCTGGGTCTTCCAGCATGACAACGACCTGAAACACACAGCCAGGGCAACTAAGGAGTGGCTCCGTAAGAAGCATCTCAAGGTCCTGGAGTGGCCTAGCCAGTCTCCAGACCTGAACCCAATAGAAAATCTTTGGAGGGAGCTGAAAGTCCATATTGCCCAGCGACAGCCTGAAACCTGAAGGATCTGGAGAAGGTCTGTATGGAGGAGTGGGCCAAAATCCCTGCTGCAGTGTGTGCAAACCTGGTCAAGAACTACAGGAAACGTATGATCTCTGTAATTGCAAACAAAGGTTTCTGTACCAAATATTAAGTTCTGCTTTTCTGATGTATCAAATACTTATGTCATGCAATAAAATGCTAATTAATTACTTAAAAATCATACAATGTGATTTTCTGGATTTTTGTTTTAGATTCCGTCACTCACAGTTGAAGTGTACCTATGATAAAAATTACAGACCTCTACATGCTTTGTAAGTGGGCAAACCTGCAAAATCGGCAGTGTATCAAATACTTGTTCTCCCCACTGTATTTAAACGTGTATCAGAGATGTGTATCTCTTCTGTATGTGTGTGGTGCAAGAAAACCACAGGGAAAAGGTTATGAGACTTGACTCGCCAGATCTTATTACAAAAAACAATGAACAAGAACCAGGCCAAAATAAACCTAAGTAAGTACAAGTGCTGCATATTGAAAATAAGACTGAATATTGTGACCCGCACCTTCCCGACTTTAATAACTCCATAAACTTGATCGCTTTATGAGCAAACAACAAACCCCCAAAAAACATGGCAACACGCACTCTGCGTAGCAGCCTTACAAGCATTAACAAAACATGACACCTCAGTAGATGTGGTTTAGTTAAAATTGCAGAACATAATGGGTCTTTGGTTGCTGTAATATTACTTAGCGGATACCAAACACACGAGAGGCCAGAACGTTGCTATGATTAACGCGCTGTCAATCATCACAATTTTGAGTCGTGTTCTGTACAAACATGGAATGATAATTTAGGGGATTCACTCCTATATTTAAATGCGGTTGTCTCCTGAAACTTTACAGTGTGTACGTGGCCTAAAGCTACAGAAGAATTCTCATCAGTTGTTTCCTCTATTCCACAGGCAACTGTCAGAGGAAAACGCCAACCTGCAGGTGTACGTTGAGAAAGAGAGCAACGAGAAGAAACGACTGAGTCGCACCAACGAAGAGCTAATGTGGCGTCTTCAAACGGGCGAATTGAGCCCTCGAATGTCTCCCACCCAGTCGCCCCTTCATCGACCAGCCTCTAGTCCCGCTTCACCCTCCCGACAACAGCCCTTCCCTAGATGAGTGTCCAATTCTCTGCCTCTATCCTTCACACTCTATTTTGTTCTTTTTTTGTACCTTTAACTTATATTTATGTCATGTGGATTCTGATTGGATGGAACAGAAGATGCTCCCACACCTCTTACACCAGTGCGCTTTCTGTTCAGTGTTACCGATCAAGGTTTGAGTTGGAGCATGTATATGTGCAAAAATGAAGCATTTTGTCATGACTCACTTTCTTATGTAGAACATAAATGGAGAAATGTAAAAACGCAATGACAGTACAATTAATGGGGACTTTAGCTTTCAAGCTTTAAAAGAATGCATGAAAGTCAAATTTAGTGAGTTGAACAAAATCAGTCCTATTCGTGAAAGAATCAATCAGTGGTGCGTTTCCCAAAGCCAACTATGGTCACAAGTTCTGTCGTTCCAACATAGTTCAACATTTCTGTTTCCCGAAACCATAGTCCCAACAAACATTTGCAAACAGCATCCCAAAGTTGTGTGGTTTTGTCCCAAAATTGATCTGCTCTTGAGCAAAATAAGCAAGCAACATGCAGTACATTCAATATATTTCATTCCATATATATTCCAATTTCATTTGTCTTTTAGTTCGTCAAGAGAATGAAAGCGGTGTTTTTAAAGAATGCGCATGTGCTCTAGTAGTCTCGTGTAGCCATCTGAATAGTGCTGAAGGCAGAAGGTCTGGACTTTTTGTAGCTTTCATTGGCCAAGGACCGCCCAAGAGGACGTTTGACTGACATGTAACGCAACTGATCAGTTTGTTTTGTTCCGCGTCATGTTTAGGGGCGTGAAAATGTAAAGTCGATGTCCCTGCAATAACAAACCGTAACTATAAATGATTCATTTAAGAACGTTGTGCAAGTTTACTGCAATAATAGAGTCGCGAACTTCAAAATACTTTTGAAAATCCAGCATTTAGTCATGGTAAGCGCTCATTGTCACAGTTGTAAACACGATGGCGTTCTTCTTCAACGAGGGAGTTTGGAGACGCGGCATTTGTTTCTAGGCGGACCGCTAAAGAATGCAACACACACGTCTCGCGGACATCCTGTAGAATTCATCCAATCAGAAACCGTGTTTCCAGAAAAGTGTGCTATATGCATCAGATGTTCAGCCAACGGTCTGTGGGCGTGACTTCTGAGGCTAAGACTAGTGCTCTAGTAACCCGGGAAGTGATAAGTGTAAGAAGGAACCTGCAATTGAATCAAACAGCTGGTAATAAAGCAAAACAATGGCGCACAAAAGTAGTCCTCAGATGCCATTTTCATTATTTACAGCAATGATCTGACAATAATTAGATCTTGAACCGATTAAGTAGTAGAAGTTATTACTCGACCACCTGAGGAACATCATAAACAACTGCTCTTTATTGTTGAACCAATGTGGGTTGAACGACAGATGTGAGACAAAGTTACTACGGTTTGGGGAAACAGTCATGACAAGCTAGTTGATTTCTCCAAAAATGCATCGTACTATGGTAGTTACGCAGCGAGTTATGTTATTGTACGGGAAACGCACAACAGACCATTTATTAGCAACTGGATCAACCGGTTAATTAAAAACCAATTCATTCATACTCAAAAGAACGATTCGTTCACCAATTGGACATTGCTGTACTCACAAACAATCCAAAGACCAATAAGATTTTGGTCAGTTCTCACAGTTGGTAGACTTTAGTAGACTTGGAATGTAGTGCACAAGTTGTATAGATCACTTTTAATACACTTTTATGGTGTTTTGTGTTCTTTTTGAAGCGTGAAAGCATCAGTCCCCATTCGTTGTAATAGCATGGAAAAAAGCGACCAGCACATTCATCAAAATTTGAATGTGTTTCACAAAAAAGTTTGTCATACGCATTTGTTAAAGTTGGTAAATGAACAAATGTAATGGAGGCAAGCTAGTAAGAGCTGTGCGAGTAAACCTCACTCCCCTGGCCTCAAGAGGCCTCCCATGCCGGAGACGCCAGTTTGAATCCCGCTCGGAGCAGGTTGAGTAGGACCGGTTACATTTGATGCCGTGACCCGGATGGGAGTGAGGTTTAAGGGGGGTGAGTTTAACAGAAGCCAGCTAGTGAAGACCTGTGCGAATAAACCTCGCTCCCCTGGAGACTGCAGTCTTTAGCGTCCTTGCTTGCACGTCTGCCTCCCATGCCAGAGACAAATCCTGCTTGGAGCAGGTTAAGTAGGACCGTTATATTTGGTGCCGGTTTAGGGAGGTAAATGTAACAGAGGCTAGCTAGTAAGAGCTGTGTGGGTAAACCTCACTCCCCTGGCCTCAAGAAGCACAATAGAGGCTGCAGTCTTTAGCGTCCTTGTTAGCGTTCCCTCGAATCCCACTCAGAGCAGGCTGAGTAGGAGCAGTTACCCAAACATGATCCTACATTAGAGAGAACAGAAAAAGGAACATTATTCTCCTTTCTTTACTTTAAGACTTTATCGTGTCCATCACAATGTTGTGCATTATGATGTTTCACAAGCCATTTTGAAATGTACCTTTTTTGTACCTTCTACTCTGATGGATTTGGCTCTTGGGCTTGCGCTGAGGTGAAAAGTCTTCAACCTTTGCCTATGGTCTCAAGCTTTTCCAAAGATTGATCAGGACAACAAGTATACCCGTTTTACTAGGAATATTGCCTTTTTCAAAGGAAAGCCACCCACCAGCAACCTTCTGTGCAAGCCGAGGCATTACAACACACACAACAGGAAAACACAGGAAAACATCTCTACAGGCAAGTTTAGGATGGACATGTCTTTCAAATGAGGTAAATACTTTGTCAAAACAGGATGCCAACTAATAGTCTAGGGGGTTAAATGTTGATGCAAATGTGATTTTAACATGTACTTACACTTTTTAAGGTGGTTCAGCCACGTGTTGTAACCACTACACAAGGATGCTAATATTAGCATGGACTGACAATGCAGTAGTGTAAACGACTTGCAAAACTTCAACCTGCCGTCTTTACCTTCGTCTTCTCACTCATATTTGTGAGGGAAAACGATCCTCATGCCTTCATTTCAACTATCCATGTTTACAGAAATCTCCAGAATGCTTTACGCCGTAAGAACTGCCTGTAAACTTGACGCCATAGGTATCAGTCATGGCTGTTTATGTCTCTCTTCTCTGTACAGTATGTATCATAAGTCTTCCGGTTGCTCTGACCCAGATAATATGCTTAAACTGCATTCATGTGGACACTACTGAGGGCATTTGCCCTACTTTGTAGAGACTTGGCTGCATAATATTAAACTGAAAGGTTTGCTAAAGTACTACAGAACATAACGTTAGCATTTTAAGTTAGCAATGCGCTATCATGAGTACCTCACTTCTTGAAATGAAAACGCAGGCTTCTAGAGATTTCTTGTTTATTATAAAACATTCAGGGTCTACAGCGTCAAAGCCATGGTCTTAATACAGGAAGTTCTCTAGTCGTAAATAAGAACCAGAAAGTATTCAAACTGCACCTGTGTTTATCTTCCCTGAATGTCCTACAACAACTGTCCTGTATATTAAGCCCTATTCAGTTGGGATTAGTTTAACATAGAGAGGTGGGGTAAAGTAATTATTACCAGAGCTTCTCAGTGATTTTAATCCCATCCGAATGTGCCATCTCAGTAATCATTACGGACAATGTCAGTAAAGATGACGGCAACTTTTACCTTCTGTAAAAAGGTCCAGAAAAATTACCTCAGGTAATACTAATCCTGTGCGAATAGACCCGCTGTAATATTCCGTCATTTCCTGTTTAAAAGTAGTTTTCAGTGGATTTTCAAATATGGAGGTGCTTGAAAAAGCATTCAGTTGCGTTCTAGTCGGTGGGACAAGTCTATGGCAAAACTCAAGTGTTTTCTGCTTATATCATTCAGATAAAAAAGGTCTAAAGCACTTGTCAGAGCAACGAAACTTGTTTTAGCTTTAGGTAAGTGCCTATTACCAACAGAATCCAATCAGAATTTAATTAATAAATCGTTCGACCGGACCCAACTGTTATATATACACTGAACAAAATTATAAACGCAACACTTTTGGTTTTGCCCCCATTTTTCATGAGCTGAAAACCAGTCAGTATCTGGTGTGACCACCATTTGCCTCACGCAGTGCAACACATCTCCTTCGCATAGAGTTGATCAGGTTGTTGATTGTGGCCTGTGGAATGTTGGTCTACACCTGTGCAATAATCATGCTGTCTAATCAGCATCTTGATATGCCACACCTGTGAGGTGGATGGATTATCTCGGCAAAGGAGAAGTGCTCACTAACACAGATTTAGACAGATTTGTGAACAATATTTAAGAGAAATAGGCCTTTTGTGTACATAGAAAAAGTCTTAGATCTTTGAGTTCAGCTCATGAAAAATGGGGGCAAAAACAAAAGTGTTGCGTTTATAATTTTGTTCAGTGTAGATTATATGTGTTTGCGCATGTGATATCAGGAAGCAACTTAATACGCACACGACGACAGGGAGGTGAAGGCGGTGTGTAAATCGAGTTACCCCTCCCATTTCTGCTAGTTTTACTGAGATTTCTTATCCTGTGCAAATTGGCAGACAGACATCCTAATGTAAAATTACATTACTCCATCTACCCTTGTAAAACTAATCCTGTCTGAATAGGGCTTTAGGAGGATAATTTGTATGTATATACGCACTTGCATTCTTGCTGACGTTGAGGTAAAAGTCTGGATTCAATCTTTGGGAACAGTAGAAAAAAGTTAGGAAGTCATATTGTTCTTGAACGTTCCATTACTTAATGTCTTTAGGGGAAAATATACACGTTTTATTTTATGTCCAAGTGTACTTAGTAGTGCAGCTATTAGTGATTACATTTTTATGAGTTGCTCAAATGACCATGATTGATTTTTATAAGAACATAAAATCATTAGTTTACGTTATTCAGCCTTAACATTTGTGCAAACAGAGAGTAAAAATGGCTGATGTTATACCATTGTACTGGTGAATTTATTTCCTGCTCATTCTCAGAGTATCATTACCTCCCGTCTCAGTCAGAGATCTAGCTCAGGTTAGGAAGGTGCGTTACAAATGTCATTTCACAGTACATAATAATGTAAACTAAATGATACATTTGAAGGTTGGTGTGTCAATGTAATATAAAGACTTGTAAATGTATTTCACTCATAAAGCAATTAAATCGAACGCTCTGAATGAAATATTGAAATATCAAACCAACTACCTGTCTGCCGAGGAAAATGCTACTCTGTTAAGGTTCCTTGGGTGTCCGCTTGGATTATTTTCATCTCTGCTTTTGAAATATAAATGAAAGGAAATCTTCAATCAACCAGGTTGTGAAATGCACTGATTTTTTTTTTTTCTGTTTTTTTTTTTCCTGTGTGTGTCCCATGGACATGATTATGAAATTTCTTAATGTTTCTTCGTATTCTTAAAGGAATAGTTCAGCCGAAAATGAACATTTACTCACTCTCATTTAGTTCCAAACTCATGTTATGTTTGTCCACAAAACAAGAGTTTTGAAGAATCTTACCCTTGTGAAAAAGAAGTGCACTTAATTGTATTGAATGTGTGCTTGTAGGGTACAACGCGGCTAAAGGCACCCCTTAAGAAAAATGTGCTTTTCACTACCCCCATAGTGTATGATTGCAGAAAAAATATGTTTGTATTTAACATTGATGGAGCAACAGATTTTGTGTGAAAATAAATCATAAAAGTGGTTTGTTTGTTTAAAAATCTTATAAATGTATGGGGTGGTGAGGTGGGCCTTTTACCCCGCACACACTCGGGGTAAAACCAGCATGGGGCAAAAGGCACATAGTATTGATAAAAAATACTTTAGCTAAAATATGTTTTTAATAAAGTCTAAGTTAATATTTAAATACATGGCATACAAGTTTCAATAGAAGTGACATTAATGTATATTTTAGTTTATCATAAATAGTTTTAGTTTGTCAGTACATTTGGCAGTAAACTTCAGCTGTATTTCAAAGACAATAGAATGGTTAAATTATATGTAAAGATGTACTTAAAGACACAATATGTAATTTTCGCTACTAGAGGTTACTTTGTCTTTCAAAACAAAGTCATAGCTTTCACCTCTACAGCCGATGGAAAAGACTCCGACGGGACTCGGGCAGAAATCATATTCATGGATGAGCTAATGTATTAAAGATTTATTAACGTTACTGTAGTATGAAGCAGGGTGGGAGCGGAACGAGGCCGCTGGAGCGATTGCTAATGAGAGACAAGCGCGAAAGACGAGAGCGAAACACTAAACGGCTCGAGAGCAGTGGAGCTTTTATTATGCAGCAGACGAGCGCTTCCGCTTCTTCCGCTCATGTGTATGTGGGGTAACACAGTGTCGTTTTATCATATTAGATACATTTGAGTGTGTTGAAAGTCATGTTATAATGCTACTCTGTGCGTTCGCTCGGCGGCTACTATGAGACACTTGTTGCACACTGCAGTAAGATATTAGGTGTGGTAAAACATGGTACTCACGGTAAATCAAGAAAATGAGATTTAAACAATAAGACTAACTGTGTTGAGCTATATAACAATGATTAGTTTTCTGTCGATGAATGGATCCAAACAGTTGCTCACCTGTCTAATAAAACACATAATATATTAAAGCGTCTTTGGTGTTTCCATGGTTTCTACAAAATAAAACCGGAAATCGAGGGTAACGTGGGTATGATGTCATTGATAGGAGACACAAGGACACGGTTCGTGTCCTGGTTAAAATTGCTTATTTCTCTGGATTTAAACATTCTTGGAAGCATTTGGGATAATGTAAGGACACAAGTCAACAAAATATATAACATATATTTTAATCCAAAAATCTTACATATTGTGCCTTTAAGTCCTACTTAAGTGAAAAGCTATAATGCATTTTTATTTAATTGCAAATAACATGCAATGAACTGTCTGAAAACATATCATTCAGTTCACTCTTAAGCATATTCATGTTATTTCCATAAGTACTCTCTTTTTTTTTTTATGCTAACGTGTGCTTCTTTTTCACAAGGGAATGTTGCGTTTTTCCATACAACAACAGTTCATAGTGACCATAAGCTTTCAAGCTCCAAAAAAGATGTCAAAGCACCATAAACATCAACATACAACTAGTGTGCTACGTTCTAAGATTTCTAAATCCATACTATGAATGGCATTGTGTGGACGAAAGCGGCATGAAGACTTCAAAGTTCTTCTTTTGTGTTCTGCAGGAAAAACAGCATATGAGTTTGATACAATATAAAGGCCCGTTCACACCAAGAGTGATAATTACAAAGATAACGATAACTATATCAGTGTCCACACCAGCGGACAATATCGTGCTGTTTATTCTAAGCGTGTGTGGCAGTTTTGCTCAAGCTCTTTAAAGCAGGATGGATTCTGATTGGCTCTCAACGTTTTTATCGTTCATCGACTGGAATCACTTTCAGAACCATTTTTTCCCAATGATATTGTTTCTCTGTGCCGTTACCGTTATAGCTGTGGTGTGGACTCTGCTATTCTTTAATATTGAGATTTTTAAAACTATATCTTTATTGTTATCACTATAATTATCGCCCTTGGTGTGAACAGGCCTTAAGGGTGACATGTTACATGTCTTATGTTTTGATGAACTGTTCCTTTAAATGTAATACAAACACAACTGTCAGTTATTAGATATTTAAGGGAGGATTGTACCATGATTGTTTTTAATTAAATGTCCTCTTGGTTTTTTTTTCTTCTCCTAATTTGTGTTGTACAGCTTGTATGAGCTTTAATGTGTGATCTCTGTTTCAACACGTTAATGGAAAAGCATGTCTTAACGCTGTGATATACAGTAATTTGTTTGATTCAAACCTTGTTAGTGTAGCTAATCACTGTTGTGATGCATTCAGAAAACTCTTTTGATGATTATGTTGCACTTTATTGCACTTTGGGTTTAAATATTAAAAGATCATGTAAAAGCATCCTGTTTCTACTTTTAAATGAGATTAAAGTCAGCTACAAGACTTTTGAGGGAAAGTATTTATTTTAAGTCTGTTAAAGAGTCTATTATATTTCACTACCCAGATAATTGAATGGACAAAGGCTGCATTGTTTCTCACAAGCAGTGTATGTTTAATCTGCAGTTTTCATCAAGCCCTTTTAGATATGAAATGATGAATGATATCAATGGGCAAGGGGAAGATAATGGTGGAGTTTTTTTCTGCTGCGATGGTGCTTAGAGTCTGAAGGTATCGCAGCTGAAGAGCTGATGGAGACTCCGACATCACCAGAGACGCTTCCTTCAGGGCCCGCGAGGCGTTCATCTCGCCCTCGGCTGCAATCACCTACACACACACACACACACACACACACACACACATACATACATACAAGAATAATACACTTGAGCCACTTGTGTCATGTTGTGCCGTCTCAGGTATAAAATTTGATTGTAGGGCTGTATTTTGATTTCTCTAAATGATCCCAGAAGGCCCTTAGAGCATTGAGAAATCTCAATCCAAATAAATACAGCTTAACTTAAGGGGGAGGTGTGTATTTTTGACATATAAAAATAATTGGGGGAAAAAAGAGGTGCTTAACCTTTAGAAAATGTTGATTGTCAACCTCAAAATGTCTAACTAAATATTATAAAAAAATCGATGTTTTATTTTCAGTCACACTTCATATTAGTTGGCCTTAAAGCAACACTATGTAACTTTCTTGTGCTCAAAATTTACTACATTTATATAATGAGCGAGTACATCATGAATCCATTTTCCAAACCGTGTTTTTGTCTTATCCTGAATCACTGCGGTACACATATAATAAGTGTTTATATTCGGACTATTTTAGTCCGGTTCGGGTCGGCACCGCTGCGGAGTAGCACAGTACCTGCGTGACTCGCCATACACATAAACACAGAGAAGGAGCTCCGGCTACAATGTTCTTCCGCAAGACGCATGCAGTTTTCTTTATTAACCGCTAGAGCGCCAAAAGTTACCTAGTGTTGCTTTAACTACTATGTAATAACATTACTATGGATTTACTGTGTAACTGCATTATTTAACTACAAATTCCCACATTTACTGCTAATGAGTTTGAGGTATGGTTGTGTTTAGGAGTAAGTCTAGGGTTAGGCTTATGATTATAGGGGTTTAAGTTACGATTACGGTTAAGGGTAAAGTACAATGCACCAACGTGTGTGAGTCAAAATCTGCTAAGTGCTAATAATGGAACAATTATTTGCAACACTATTATTTACAACAAAATCTGCATTTTCATGGGTTTAAATAAAAGATTTTTGTTATAAGAGATGATAAAAACCACTTTGTGCATTAAAACCATTACTTTCTTGAAAAAAAAAAAAAAAAAAAAACCTTTTCAAAAGTCAATGTATTTGTGACAGCTGAATGTAATATTTTTGACAAGCCTCATCAGTCTCTGAGTAACATGTAATTTAAGCCAGTAAGTATAATGAACTATGCAAAAAACATTTCGAACGTCTCCAGCAAGTTTTATAATTACCCAAAAATCAAACACCCTCATGTATGTTATCACGTCTGTCAAAAACTGAAGCTGGCTGTCGGATGGAATATTAGAACTAAAAACTTGAAACAATCATGGGCATCGCTAACTTCACTGAATACTTGCCGGCTAAGAAATAAATAATTATTTCCTTACGATCCATTTGTTTTCAAATCCACATCATTTGAATATCAATGTCTGTCAAAAAATAACGTGCACAATACACGGTAGTATTTACAAGAAGCAGAGGTCCAGCATTTCCTGGAAATCCCACACTAACAAATGTTTTAAATGCGTCGTCGCATGCATAATACTTAATACATAACTGACCCTGATTTGGAACTTGACAGGTGTTTTGGCTCTTCTCAGAAAGATTTGAGGCAATCATCAAAGTTGGAATAAATGTTTAATTTTTCCAAAAAAAAAAAAGATCATGACATGATTTGTTACTTTTAATTACCCCTTAGCATATTTTGACTCATGTACCTAATAAATCAATTCTATCAAGTGGTAAGTGTAGTTAAGGCCATCTAATGTAATGCGTGACCTTATTTTCGATGCAATTTGCAGTTTTAGCAGCCCTCCTAAAACATATTGAGAATTTAACTTAGTATTGAGAATTTTGTTAAAACCCTAATTTGGTATTTCATAGCAACTAACATTCAATAAACATCAAAATTAAAAACATAAAATAAAATGAATAAAACCTATATGCCATAATGGCTAACAGGGTTGCAAATGTAGCTTAAATGAATGTATCACTCAGCAGCAGATCTCTAGTTTGGCACCAAATTTTGGTTTGTAGTTACTGAGAAACATATTTTTTTCTTACACGAATTTCATGAACAATTGATTGCTTGCACAAATAAGGCCTCAGAACACATTGATGCTTTTGCCATGTATTGTTGAAACTAAATATTCACTGTGGACACAATATTTTGTTATGTTCAATGTTGGGCCCTTTATTTGGGCAGTATTGAGCTGACTTTCATAATTAAACACCAGCACATGAAGCACTGCATTGGTGTTGGTCTCACCTTGGCACGGGCTTCTCGAGTTGCTTCAGCCTCAGCAGCCATGGCTCTCTGGAGCTGGAGCGGCAGTTTAACGTCCTTTATCTCCACTCGCTCCACTTTAACGCCCCACACGCCAGTGGCCTCATCCAAGGCAATCTGTCATCAAGACGATACAAAGCTATCAGGATCTGTGAGTGTGATATACCCTTCTCAGGGGGCAGATACCTGGGTTTAGCTTTACAGGAAGAAATAATCCCGGGCTGTGTCCAAAATTGCCCCCTATACCCGTATACACCGCACTGTTTGCTAATTTAACGTAGCGATTTTTTTTAAGCTTTTGCTACTTTTCATTTAGTCAGCATGAAACTGAAGTTGCAATAGTAGTCTCTATTGTGTATCTGAGTGAAACGGCGAACAAGATCATATATAGGTCGGGACTTATGGAATGTGGAATTGTCCATGTGGAATTGATTGGATGGTTGTTGTTTGCTATTGGTGGATCTCATATGAGTGACAGGTTGCCCCGCCCTCACGCCAGTAAACACGTCATCATCAGAGAAGAGAGTTGTTGTACCTGCATGCTGCATGAGATGCCCTCTCTGTCAGACAGCAGTTCAGACAGGTTCTTTGTGCCCAGGACATTTCTCAGGGTGGTCTGTGCCAACAGCCGTGTTGCGTGGTCTCCATTGGACACGTTCACCACGGAACAGATCGGGTCAAAGACACGAAAGTACACCACACCATCCACACTCACGGTCACGGAGTCCTTCGTCAGGAACTGTTCTCACATAAACACATACTGTATAGATGCTCATCTGAATATTGATCCAAACCTTTAAATTATCTATTCAGATTTAGCTTGCCAAATCCTGTTGATTTAACTTTGGGTTGTCATAAGGTCTACATACCTGTAACCAGTGTTGGGGGTAACGCATTACAAGTAACGTGAGGTAGGTAATCAGATTACTTTTTCAAGTAACTAGTAAAGTAACGCATCACTTTTAAATTTACAACAGCATATCCGAATTACTTTTTTCAAACAAGTAACGAAAAGTCATGTATTGCCTGACAGCTCTCCTGTCCTCATGTTGAGAGAAATCATGAGTAAGTGCAGAGGTGTTGTGTGTGCTGTGTGAACATGATGATTATTGCAGTTCTAGACTAAATGTGAACATGCATTTACTCATCTCACTTGCACAAAAACATTCAGTGTTCCTCAAAATGGATAAAATCAGTGAGATCATGCAAACTCAGAATATTATAGAAAGCTGCAATAATTAAATGTTAAATTACACAAATATACTTTATGTTTTTAATCTCACTTTATTATCCAATGTCTTCGTTGCGCCCTCTGCTGTACAGGCGTGATTTGCATTTCTTTCAGCCTGAAGCTTATTCAGTTTTTATTCAAAACACAAACAAGCAAGTCCAGCCCAGGTGAGAAAAAGTAACATTACTTTCCATAAAAAATGTACACAATTGGCTGCTTTTAAGGGAATAACGCAATATTGTAATGCATTACTTTTAAAAGAAACTTTCCCCAACACTGTCTGTAACTATAAGGTTCCCTAAATCAGAATATATAAATATGTTGCCATTGTTAACTATAAGAATAAAAAATGATTCCTTCATTGAAACAAAGCATGATTTCAAATATCAAGTGTTTCTCAGAAATCGCTTACTACACCTTTAAAAAAAACTTTACTGAAAATGTGAAATAACAGAAAAAGTTTAAGTACTAATATTACTAAATACATTTTTTTTGAAAAAAAAAAATGATAAAAAAGTGCATAGCAAAATTACTACAACTTAAACTAAAATTAAAATGAAAACTACATATATAGGCCTATATTCTTACCTCTTGAGCAGGAATATCAAATGTCACGGTTCTCAAGTCCACCTTCCTAAATGTATCAGTACATGGCAGCACAAAGAAAATTCCTATGAAAGAAATGTATAAATGATAGTCAAATGTAGAAAATTATATAGGCCCTATTTAAAAAAATGATGATCAGGGATGCTCTAATGACTTATTACGTAATATAAATATGTACAGTTGTGTGAAAAAGAAAGTACACCCTCTTTAAATGATATGGTTGTATATATTAGGACACAATAAAAAGGTCCTTAGCTGGTCTAAAAATTTGGTAAATACAACCTCAGATGAACAACAACACATGACATATTACACTGTCATTATTTATTTAACAAAAAATAAAAAATAAAGGCAAAGTGGAGAAGGCATGTGTGATAAACTAAGTACATCCTATGATTCAATAGCATGTAGAACCACCTTTAGCAGCAATAACCTGAAGGAATCGTTTTCCTATGACTTTGTCAGTCTCTCACTTCGTTGTGGAGGAATTTTTGCCCACTCTTCTTTACAACATTGCTTCAGTTCATTGATGTTTGTGGGCATCTGTTTATGCACAGCTCTCTTAAGATCCCGCCACAGCATTTCAATCGGGTTGAGGTCTGGACTTTGACTGTGCCAGTGCAACACCTTCAGTCTTTTCTTTTTCAGACGTTCTGTTGTAGATTTGCTGGTGTGCTTGGGATCCTGTTGCGTGACCCAGTTTCGTCCAAGCTTTAGCTGTCGGGCAGATGGCCTCACATTTGACTCTAGAATACTTTGGTATACAGAGCAGTTCATGGTCGACTCAATGACTGTGAGGTGCCCAGGTGCTGTGGCTGCAAAACAAGCCCAAATCATCATCCCTTCACCACCGTGCTTGACCGTTGGTATGAGGTGTTTGTGCTGATATGCTGTGTTTGGTTTTCTCCATTATGGCCAAATATCTCCACTTTGGTCTCGTCTGTCCAGAAGGAATCTTGTGGTTTGTTCAGATGCAACTTTGCAAACCTAAGCTGTGCTGCCATGTTCTGTTTAGAGAGAAGAGGCTTTCTCCTGGCAACCCTTCCAAACAAGCCATACTTGTCCAGTCTTTTTCTAATTGTACTGTCATGAACGTTAACATGTAACATGCTAACTGAGGCCTGTAAAGTCTGAGGTGTAGATCTTGGGTTTTTTGCAATCTCTCTGAGCAGTGCACGGTCTGACCTTGGGGTGAATTTGCTGGGACGTCCACTTCTGGTAAGACTGGCAACTGTCTTGAATGTTTTCCACTTGTGAATAATCTTCCTCACTGTAGAATAATGGACTTTGAATTGTTTGAAATAGCTGTATAACCCTTCCCATATTGATGGGCAGAAACAACTGCTTCTGGAAGATCATTGTTGACGTCTTTCTTCTTTGGCATTGTTAACACACACCCGAAGGCTCCAAACCAGTCTTTCTTCTTCTTTATGCAGAATTTTCAAACCCTTCAGATCACAGTTCTTTTAACAATGCATGACTATCTGGGGTAGCATTCAGTTGCTGCTGTGTTCACACTGCATGATGGATCGGTGACAGGTGGTTTCACATTGCATGACTTAACAATAGGAAGAATCGCCGACAAATCTTTCCAGTCCGCAAACTACTTTTCACAACCAAACACACGCGAGATGTGACAAGGAAACAATGTGAGATCACGTGTGCGTCAGACCAGGGTTCTCGAATTGTTATTAAATATGATAGCCTGCAGAAAGCTTGTGATCCAAATTGTCTATGTGCTGATTTGCAGCGAAAAAGGAGAAAAAGAAAAAAAATTATGGTTGGGGAGACGCAGGGAGCAAGGATGGTGTTTTGCAAAGAGAGTTGGAGGTAAATAAATAATTTTGCAACGTGCTGCTGTTGCGGCTGGTCAAGCAAATGTTTGTGCTTTGTTTCTGTTTGATATAAATATATCTACTAAAATACTGATATTCTGGTCTATAACTCCTCCCTGAACTTCCCGCTGCCCTGTATCTTGCTCTCTCATTGTATGTAATGTCGATGTAATTTTCAGTCAGAACACATTTCACACATTTCAGGATTTTGAATCGCCAACAGGTCCAGATATTTAGAATGCTAAATATCTAACGGGCGACTCGTCGGCGATTTCTCTCAGATCGTGACTTTGATAATTCACACTGTGTGATTGTCACTCGCGTGAACAAGCACAGATTTGCCTATGATTTCGGGCATTTGTCTGCGATTTCGCAAAACTTGTCGGCGAGTCAAAATCGGGGCTAAAATCGTGCAGTGTGAACTCGGCATTAGCCTGTGGCCCCATCAGGGACATAGGCCACCAACAAGCTTTCTCCAGACGTCTCGGTCCTGGGCCAGTCGTTCTAGCTGCCCCCACGTGTGGCTCATCCTCCTCAGATCTGCCTCCAGATCACGGCGTCAGGTGTTTCTTGCTCGACCTCTCTTCCTCCTCCCTTGGGGGTTCTAGTTGAGGGCTTGCCTTGTGATACTGTCTGCAGGCCTGTGGAGGGTATGTCCAATCCACCTCCAGTGTCTTTGGAAGATGTCATCTTCCACGTGTTGCTGTTTTGTTTGTTGGTACAGTTCTTCATTGCTGATCTTGTCTAGCCAACGGATCTTGAGGATCCTTCTGAGGCAGGTGTTGATGAAAACCTGGATTTTGATGATTGCTGATGATCAATTAATCAAAAAAATTTGATTAACAACATCTGAATGCTACTTACCCTCTTCATTCCTATGGAAGCAGTAAGGGTATAGTTAGTTTGTCACACATAGGCCTAGTTTTTGTTAAATAAATAATGACAGTGTAAAATGTCATGTGTTAAAACCTGACCAAATTTTAAGACCTGCTTATAAGACCAGATGATTTTTTATTATGTCCTGACACATAAAACCATAGAATTCAAAGAGGGTGTACTTTCTTTTTCACACGACTACATTATTTAACAATTTTGATTAATCTTATGTGTTCCTTTGATTAATGGATTCCAATAAGCTGGTGTTAAATGAGTTGAAAATAAAAACCATGTCCTTTCATACCAGGTCCTTTTGGTTTCTTGTCCACAATACGACCTAATCGAAAAATCACGGCCCTTTCATACTCCTTCACAATCTAAGAGTGAGCCAGTGAGTACATTGTATGTACAGTCAGTCATCATTTACATAGATAATTATTGTTTTGAACAAGACATTGATTGTCTATGGAAAATCTACCATAACAGTCTTCTTAAAAACAAACCTTACCTTGATGCACATAAAAATGGTAATAGGAAACAATCCAATGGTGATAATGATGGCAATAAAGATAATGAACCAGCCGAAGCATCCCAGCGAGGGCGTTTTATCATCTGAAAGACAGAGCCAACATGTTGTGGGACTTTCCATGCATTGTACACCCGTGATTGTTTTTAAGAGGCACAAATTCCATGTTCTTTTTTTTGTGGGAGGTGTATGCTGCAATGATAATGATCTGACCCATTCTTAAATTGTTACAATCAACTCTGTTACTACTTTCCTCCAATCAATCAATCAATCAATCAATCAATCAATCAATCAATCAATCAATCAATCAATCAATCAATCAATCAATCAATCAATCAATCAATCAATCAATCAATCAATCAACCAACCAACCAACCAACCAACCAACCAACCAACCAACCAACCAACCAACCAACCAATCTTATATCCCATTGACTAAACAATATCAGGGCTTTATCTCATTGTCTGGTTTGCATGGATCACAACCTTTGCAAGTAAACTTTCAAAAGGCTTCTTTAATAAAGTTTAAATGTGTTTCAGTTATACATTTAATTTTGTGGCCATTTTAGGACACCTACGTAGAACACAAAAGGAGGTGCTTCACAGAACTCAGAACTTCCCAACCCGGGTTGTGGAGTCTCCATCTGTGGCCCCTCAACGGGAGCCTTCACGCCACTCCCAGAGCATCATGAACACTATCTCTGAGGCGAGGGCGCCCTCTACTAGGCACCTGTGTACACCCTTAAGTGGTCTTAAGAGGTCTTTTCTGACTGGTGCTCAGTCCAGAACATAGAGCCCCCTAGCATCGGTCAAGTAAGTCGATGACCTGCAGGCGCTCTCAGTGAACGTGTCTTGTCTTGAGTCGACCCAATGACGGTAAAGTCATAAAAAAGTTTTACAATATTTATTTCGAACTAGCTGACTAATGATCTTAAATGTGGAACCCTATTACTAACAACACTGTTATTTTGTGTTTGATTTTTTTTGCCTATTTGAAATTGATGTTAATTGTTAAGAATTTATATAATTTATATAATAAGAACAAAAAAGTAAATGTAATCTTTCATTTGATCTCCTAAGTTCCTAAGGTGAAGCACCTCCTTTTGTGTCCTACGTCAGTGTCCTATGTCAGTGTCCTAAAATGGCCACAAAATTAAATGTATAACAAACACATTTAAACTTTATTAAAGAAGCCTTTTGAAAGTTTACTTGCAAAGGTTGTGATCCATGCAAACCAGACAATGAGATAAAGCCCTGATATTGTTTAGTCAATAGGATATTAAATTTCTTTTTATCCCTGGATTACATGTCAGGCAGGTAAACGTATCAAATTCCACAGAGACACTCCTACTGACTTACCATGTGACTTACGATCACGCATACAATCCCTCACTGCATGTACTAGTATCACTGTCCTTAGTCATGTACTTGCCATGTAATTGACGGCGACATTATTGCCATGGTGCATTGTTATTGTACAATAAATATAAACTTTTAAAAAAAATTTTGGCAGTTTTGTGTATTACAATTGCAGTTTAAAAAAATTTACATTTCATTTTAGTAATGTTTGAATATTTTAAGATTTTGTTTAAGATGAAAAATCTATGTACAACAAGCATACCTTGCATTATATGTCTGCCATTCTCAGTCTCCCGGTCTTGAACCCTGATTACGGTGGTCATCTTGAGGAGCGACACAAGCGTAAGATGTGTTATAGCAGATGGCAGGTAACAGAAGCTGTTAACGTGTGCTCACCTTCCCATGAGGGTGTGTCCTGCCTCCCACTAGACCACAATACTGGAGGAGGAGAGCATTCTGACTCATTTGATATCAGATGTGACTGTGAATACCATAAACCTAAATATTGTGTGGTGCAAAATAACATTTGTTCAGGTATATTTATCAAATATTGTTATAGATGTAGTGGGACCTTTATAATTCAAAGATTTCTGCACCATCACAAGGCAGGAAACATGAGATGTGTAAATCACATAACATACATCACACATGAAAAATGCTGATATGTGACCAGGTATGACCTGTGTATTATGTCTGCTAAACTAAAATTCCAATATCCAATTTTTTTTTGTTTTGTTTTGCTGTAGTTGTTGGTTAAAGGGGTCATGACATGGATTATTTTATTATGTTCCTTGAGGTTCACTTATAATATTAAAGTTATTTTTGCACAAAAAAGACACATATATATATATATATATGTGGAAAAACGTTTCGGTTACTAATGTAACCTCAGTTCCCTGAGATAACGGGAATGAGCAATGCATCAGTTTTGCTGACGCTATGGGGAAACTTTGTTTATCCGAATACTCAAGCTCAAGACAAATGGCATTTCAGCCCGCCAAAACAGATGGGGCCGACTGCCATATCGTCAGAATCTTTTGACTGAGGTTGTTAGTAACCCGAAATGTTCCCTTTCGATACGGTTCACTCGCATGGGGATGGCAATCCAACAGCACCGTGCTACAAGCTCAGAATGGAGGTTGTAAAATCTGGCAAAGGTGGACGGCTGCACAGATGTCACCAATGGACACCCCACTTGACCATGCCCAGGAGAAAGCCATTTCCCTGGTGGAGTGGTCCTTCACTCAGATAGGACACTGCAAGCCCAAGGAACTATAGGCAAGTGTTCACTATCCAACAAGATGCACACGAACAGCTGCTCTGATTGCCGGAACTGGTTAGACCACTCAATATATACCATGAGGGCCCAGACTGGGCAGATATAATGACTGCTTATCCTCAGAAGCAGGAAGAGCAGAGAGCGTTATGACCTGAGCTCTGAGCGGCATGGAGAGAACCTTAGGTACGTAGTCTCACCTTGGTTTAAGGATGACTTTGCCGTCATTGGGTCCAAATTCAACAGAGTGCCTGCAGGTCACCGACTCACTTGACTGATGCTAGGACTAGCAGCAGGGCAGTCTTAAGTGAAGTCTTAAGTGAAAGGGGTCAGAGTTCAGCCATCAGAAGCGACTCAAACAGAGGATCTCGAAGCACCCTAAGGACTGTGGTTAGATCCAAGGGTGGAACTGTAAGGGGGTGACGAAGGAAGGAAGGAACTTCTGTGAAGGAACTTCACAATTAGGTTGTTAGGTCGTGAGCATAGATGGGGTGTGTCCGCCATTCCAAAATCTCTTGCAGAAATGACAGAAATGGGGGGGTCTACGTTCTGGGCCGAGCACCAGTCAGAAAAGACAGGCCACTTAAGGGCGTACAGGCGCCTAGTAGAGGGCGCCCTCGCCTCAGAGATAGTGTTCATAATGCTCTAGGAGAGACATGTTGAGGGGCCACAGATGGAGGCTCCACAACTCGGGTTGGGGATGCCAGATCATCCTTTCCACTTGGGAAAGCAAGTCCCTCCTTAGCAGAATTGCCAGCAGCTGCACCATCCCTGGGAACCAACACTGGTTCTGCCAGAGCGGGGCCACTAGAGGGACCGAGCATCTGTCCTCCCTGATTCGGCTGACGATCTGAGGGAGCAGAGCTACCAGAGAGAAATGCATACAGGCGTGAATGGGGCTACTCGTGGGCCAACACATCCTGATCCTTCAAAAAGAACGTTGGGCAGTGGGAGGCAAAGAGGTCTACTTCCACTCACAGAAGATACTCCAAATCATCTGCACTGTCTGGGGGTGGAGTCTCCATTCCCCTGGAGACGGTCCGTTCCGGGACAGCATGTCCTCTCCCTTGTTCAGAGAACCTTGCACATGCAACACTCTCACTGAGCGGAGGTTGTGCTGAGCCCATAGAAGGAGGCATGACCCGAGTCCTCCCTGGTGATTTATAAAGGCCACCATTCTCATGTTGTCCAATCAGACCAGGACGTGGTGTCCCGTCAGGCTGGAAGGCTTTGAAGGTCAGAAAGACTGCCATCATCTCTAGGCAATTGATGTGCCAGTTCAGCATCGGCCCCATCCAGGGCACCCCAACCCAATTTGGAGGCATCCGTCACGACCACCTTCCTTCTGGAAACCGAGCCCAGATCCACACCCGACTGGTACAGACAGGGTGATTTCCAGGGAACCAGGGCCTTGAGGCAACCATGGGTCACCCTGAGATTGAGGCGTCCCATATGCCATGCACAGGGTGGGATGCAGGCTTTTGGCCACTCCAATATTGGCTATTACAGCATTTATTAATCTTAGTTGATGTTAACATCCACATTTACTAATACGTTATTAAAATTAAAAGTTGTATTAACATTTGTTAATTCACTGTGAACTAACATGAACAGTTATATTTTTATTAACTAATGTTAACAAAGATTAACAAATACTGTAACAAATGTATTGCTCATTGTTAGTTGATGTTAGTTAATACATTAACTAATGTTAACAAATGAGACCTTATTGTAAAGTGTTAAATATTTATATAAAAAATATTGATATTATTACTTTGTAAATTGTAAATATCTCCAAATATAATATAAATATATTTATTTATTAAATATTTATAAATATTATATTTATTTTTATTATATATTATTATATAAATGACAGTGCAGCTTAAGCATTGGTAAAGTCATTAAATTACATTTATTTGTGTGGCTAAATGCCCATGAGGCACTGCAACATAAGGAGTGTGATTTATGTCAAAAACATTGCATGCATAGCAGTAAAATATAGTATTGTTTGTTCACATTTGTTACACACATGACTATTTAGCCTTCAAAGTTGTTCAGATATGCATAAACCAAGACCTCATTAAATGGAAACTAGTCGAACAATAAAAGCAGAGCTTTGGGTCTCAGGAGAACTGAGTGTAACGAAGTCAAGAGCTACTCACCATAGAGACAGGCTGTGTGTATGTAAACCACAGATCAACTCAATGGAAACACTGAGCCACCATTACAATATATGTAATGTACGTATATGAATTTGGCCATTATGACATAAGCTGTGTCCTGTACTTTATGGACAATGGTATTTTTCTGTGCATTCTTTGCTGCCTATATCACGCAATTCTGTGTGTGCGGTTTATAGGAAGGAATACAAATAAAACCATTAAGATTTGCCTGAAAGTATTTTTTGCACTATTATTAACTGATATAATTAATATTATATAAACATATTTAAAACAACTATTTAATGCAACGTTTTAAAATAAAAATCTTTTTATAGCAAACAAAAAGGAAAGTTCTAGCACGAGACCAGCAGATATGGGCACTTGATAATAAGGTCATAAAAATATGTTTGAATCAGTTTGCTTTATTAATATTTTCAATTAGCTTTTTTATATTTTTAGTTATGTTCATTTTAATTAAATTTTTAGGAATTTCGGTATGTGCTAGTTTTTGTATTGCTATTTAGGTTTAATTTATTTTTCATTTCAGTTTTAGTTATTTATTTCCAGTTAATAATTTTAGTGCTTCAACTTAAACGCCAAAGCAACATTTATAATTTCTGTTTAGTTTCGTTAAGTTTTTCCAACTAATATTTATATTTTATTTTATTTCAGCTTTATTTCAAATAACAAATGTTTTTAATAGTTTGTTAAAAATAATAACCCTGGTTTGAAACAGCCATGAACAGAATTTAGTTTTTTCATTCGTTTAAATATTCTTTCTCAAACATAAAATTATCAAGATTCGCATAAATGGACAACACTTGGGTGGAGAAAATGTTGAAGAGGCATGTTCTCTGTGCAACTGAAAACACTAGATGGGATTAAAACATTTGTGAAAAACTCCAGAGACTGAGAGATGAACTCAGTGATCAAACTGTTGCATCATGATCTTGCGACTGACTTCATAGGCCAAAAAGAGCGCTCCATTGGCAGGAAAAGTTCGGATCATAGTCGGGGTCAAACCAGAATACAGAGGCGCCACTCCTGTAAACAAGACACCAGAATATAACATGCTGCAATCCAAGAATAAATTGTTTTGTTTCATCATATAAAAATCAGATTCAGTTTGAATCATGAAACTCCTATTGTGTGCTATACATCTCCTCATAACGTACTGTACTGATACCGTTAACAAATGTTAACTTTATTTTTAAATGTTTTTCATTGGAATATCAGCCAGTGCATGTTGAATAATAAAGTGAAATCTACCTCTTTTTTATTGAATTTTGTCTATTTGTGAGCTCCATATTCTCACTATATCATATATGAGCCATAAAAGCCTGATGTATCAAATATGTTACTAAACAAAAACACATATGCAAACTTTTTTTTTTTTTAGATTTCTTTTAATATTTTGTCTAAATGTTCTATTATTTCATATGTCAGGCTTTAAGGGTTAAGTGTAAGTTACATTCACTCCTGTTTTAAGAAGCCGTTTCACTTGGATATACACTCACCGGCCACTTTATTAGGTACACCTTGCTAGTATCGGGGTGGACCCCGTTTTGCCTTCAGAGCGGCCTTAATTATTTGTGGCATAGATTCAACAAGGTGCTGGAAACATTCCTCAGAGATTCTGGTCACACAATTGCTGCAGATTTGTCGGCTGAACATCCATGATGCAAATCTCCCGTTCCAGCACATCCCAAAGGTGCTCTACTGGATTGAGATCTGGTCACTGTTTAGGCCATTTGAGTTTAGTGAACTCATTGTCATGTTTGAGATGATTTGAGCTTTGTGACATGCGTGTTATCCTGCTGGAAGTATCCATCAGAAGATGATACACTGTGGTCATAAAGGGATGGACGTGGTCAGCACCAATACTCAGGTAGACTGTGGCGTTTAAACGATGCTCAATTGGTACTAAGGGGCCCAAAGTGTGCCAAGAAAATATCCCACACACCATTACACCACTAACGGCCTGAACCATGGATGCAAGGCAGGATGGATCCATGCGTTCATGATGTTTACGCCAAATTCTGACCCAGAAATTGAGACTCATCGGACCAGGCAACGTTTTTCCAGTCTTCTATTGTCCAGTACTGGTAAGCCTGTGTGAATTGTGGCCTTAGTTTGCTGTTCTCAGCTGACCGGAGTGACACCGGTGTGTCTTCTGCTGCTGTAGCTCGTCTGCTTCAAGGTTGGACGTGTTGTGTGTTCAGAGATGCTCTTCTGCAGACCTCAGCTTTATTGAGTGGTTATTTGAGTTACTGTTGCCTTTCTATCAGCTGAACCAGTCTGGCCATTCAACTCTGACCTCTGGCATCAACAAGCCATTTTGCCGCTCACTGGATATTTTCTCTTTTCTGGATCATTCTCTGTAAACCCTAGAGATGGTTGTGTGTGAAAATCCCAGTAGATCGGCAGTTTCTGAAATACTCAGATCAGCCTGTCTGGCACCAACAACCATGCCACTTTCAAAGTCACTTAAAGCATCTTTCTTCCCCATTCTGATGCTCAGTTTGAACTTCAGCAGAACATCTTGACCATGTCTACATGCCTAATGCATTGAGTTGCTGCCTTGTGATTGGCTGATTAGATATTTATAAATACAGAAATCTCACCTTCATTTCGTAAAATCCCCATAAGAGTCTTGAGGAAGCCTTCCTGTTTCCCTGCTAAAGACAGAACCTGGATGCGAGACTTCACACAGTCTATGGGGTACACAACCAACCACAGACAGGCTCCACCGAAACCACCGCTGAACATCAACGGCACGACACCTGTCAGAAACACACGGATCATGAGGAACATTTCCTGTTAAATACGCTGAAAAAGGTGAAAAGGCTGTGTCATTTATTTAAAGTGCATTTTTATATTGGTCTAATCGACAACCATGGTTTCAGTTTGCCTGAAAGTAAATAACACTCCCCATAACTGCTGGTCCAGGATAATTTTTGTTCCGTAATAATAGCATATTGGCAAAAGAGATTTGGTGTTTGCCCTCTTGAGAGCGGCAAAAGCTCTAGGTTTCTAATTATTTACAATGTGTTTCTGCAGCGTTGAGCAATGTAGCCAATCACAAACATATCAGTTGATTTCTTGAATGCAATGGCCAAGTTTAAAGTCTGTGTAAAAGCAATTCAGAGATTTGTTTCTAAACACATTATAAATGTTAGTAATGTATTGCTGAAAACATGTTACAAAGACTGTGAACTATGTAGTACTGAATTGTGGAGTTAAACAGGTTTTCACCATTTTTGTGTTCAGGGTTTCTATGGCGGGCCTGAAATCATGGCTCGATGACGCACTGGAGCCACTGAGCCTGGCCCCTCCCCTAACACTATCATAAATAGCGCACATTCACATCAGTGGTTCACCCGCTCAATCGCGAGTTACTGTCATTACCGTTAGTTACTACAGCCTACAGTTTGCTAGCTAGCTATGTCACGTAAATGCATATTACCTAGTTGCGATATCAAGAAGAGGTGGATTAATTTTGTGAAGCTTTCCTGCGAGTGGCCGTGGTTTCAGCGCTGACAGCAGGCACGCCCCCAGCGTTTGAGAGCAGAGAATGCTGCTTATTTTTTCAAGATTTTGATAACTTGTTATTTTTTTTATCATTCAAATTTGGCTGGGTGGTTAACAACACATTTTTCTGTGGTGTGATGAACTCAGAACACATATTTAATATTGCTTTACACAGACTTTAAGTTAGATTCCACTCACCTCTCAAAACGCAGGAGTTTTTGTCCAGTGCTGAGTTCTGCACGCTCTCGTTATAAGTTAAAGCTGCAGTCCGTAACTTTTTTTGGTTAGAAATGATCCAAAATCTATTTTTGAGCAAGTACATAACCAGCCAGTGTTCAAAACTATCTCCTTATCTTAGCTAGATTCACAACGGTAAGCTTGTAATAATGTGTTCTAGTTTGAGTGGTACTGGTAGCTTTCCATGGGAAACTCGAGCATGTCTTTGGGTCATTACGTCACGTCTGTACACATAAAGGAGGAGTCCGGCTAGTAGTAGTATCGCATGTGAGGATGCTGCAGGTGGCGGATCATTTATAGCCTTTTCTCACAGCAGCTGGAATAATTAAACGTATCATTTTGATGGCGGATTGTAATGTGCATGACGTCACTATTTTCACAAATTCACATTTTTGTCTTTTACATGAACGGCCAAAACGGCCCCTAAATTTGAATTCTTTGCTTTCAATTAATGTAATTAATGTGCAAAGTAAAATCTATTAAGGGTCCATTTACATGACAACAATGTACTAAAAATGGAAAAGCTTATCCTTTACATTTTTTTACATACAGACGACAACATTGTCAAAATGATCCCCATTCACACGGATCAGTGAAAACGACTAAAATCGCTGTATTCTGCTGCCAGGCCAGTAGGTGGCGATATCACTTTGTAAAGAAACACTACACGCCTGTAGACTAAACACATAATACACGACATCACCAATTTCACCAATTCGCATTTTTGTAGTTTACACGGAGATGGTATTGTTTTCAAAAACGTACCCCTTTTCAAAAGTTTGCGTTTTCAGGCCCTCAAAAAGCTGTTGTAAATGAACGGTCAAAATATATATATATAAACTGAAGAAATTAAATCCTGCTAAGAGGCCTGAAAAGTGGCTTAAATATTTAAAGATGATTTAATTTAGTTACTTCAAAACACTCTTTTTTTCAATGTATCTTTTTTACTTTGTATGAATGTTTTTGTCCTCAAATCAAAGGTTAAGATTCAAACCGAATCATAAATATAATCTGAGAAAAACTAATCAATTTGGCTTTAACAATTAGAGTATTTTTTTTTTTGTTGGTCCAAAGTCTTTTTTTTCTCAGTGTAGAAAGTTGTTCTTTTCCATACAATGAATGAAACTTGGACATTCTTCAAAATATCTCCTTTTGTCTTCTCCCATCTCCCACACATGAAAGAACGTAATAAGAGTTTGAAATGACATGAAGGTGAGTATATGGTGTTCTTCCTGTGGGCTGAATCTGACCTATGTGCTCTTTGTCTCTGCCCATGTGGTGGGCAAACGTGGAGCGGCTGAGTTCATATCCTCCGAAGAAACAGAAGTATCCAGGTACCTCACGGACTATAGTGGTGGTGAGACCCTGATAGAAACCCAGAGGACCGTTTGTCCGCAACACATTTCTCACAACGGACCACACCGTGCTGAAAGACAGAGAGGAACTTCAACAAGATATGACAACTCTACTGCTGAACAACTGTGATTTTGAGGTCATTTTTGTCTTAATTTAAAAGTTCAAAAACATAAAAAGTACTCCGAACTTAGGAAGAGTAATTGGCTTCAACTAAATTAGCCACTTAAATGTTAGTTCATCCAAAAAGGAAAATTCTGGGTAACACTTTACAATAAGGTTTAATTAGTTACAGTTGTGGACAGAATTATTGGCACCCCTGGTACCTACTTTAGTTAACATGAACTAAGAATGAACAATATTTATTAATAAACACCATTTATCTTAGTTACATTATTAAAAACAAAACTATTCTCGTTGCTGTAATGCAGAAAAAAGTTATGTTGTTTACATAGAGTGCAACAGTTAGGTTCCGGATATAATAACATTAATTTTTTTCCATAGGGAAACTGATTTTTAACAATAACCTAAAAACCTTTAAAGTCAGCCCTACTGTGAGCTATGAGGTATTTGCTTCTGATGAAGTCGATAGTCTGCATTATTTCAGCTTATTTTTTAAAATAATTGTGTTTAACAGTGGAATTCCTGGTTAAAAAACTACATTACCCATGATGCTATACAGAAAATTCCACCAATCAGAGAGTCGAAAAGGGAACACACTCCAAAAGAGCTCTTTAGCTCCGCCCACTTCCATAAAGCACTGCGAATGTAATCGAGTCGATCTCTCTACACTCTCAAAATACTGAAATGTTTGTATATATACAGTAGCATTACAATATTTGATTTCTTATTTCAACTGAATGACAAAGAAGTCTACATTGGATCTTTAGTCTGAACACTGTTAAAACAGAATAAACTCAAATAAAATGCACTTAAAAATGTTTTATTAAAATACTGACCAAATTATTTGATTAACCCTTTATCATCCCTATTAAAATGGACATAAAGTTACCACAGGCCTCATTTCTCATTTTCAATTACCAAAACATCCTCTGTCCAAACAGACCTTTTCTGTCCACTGGCGATCTTGCCAGACGCCTCCATTTCATGCATGGCCTGCAGTCGACATTTAACCAGTTCAGTGGGGCATAAAGCCAGAGAGGAGAAGACAGAGGCGACAGAGCCTGAACAGGCCTTCTGAATATCACTGAAAACACAATCACACACAGTTATTACGGTTCATCATTTCATGTCAAATCAAATGTAATATGAACGACTGCATATGAATCAAGAAGACTACCATTTCTGAACAGTGACACCAAACTAAACAAATTTTCTGAAGAAAACAAAATTATACATCTTTAAATGAAAAAAATAATACAGTCTAACTAAAGTAATACTGACAAACTATATATCATTCGAATGCTTACAGACTCTAGTTTTCATATTGGGTGACGGATTTTCGATAGAAATTTATTAAATTAAACAAGAATATTCATCAGTGTAATAAGGCGTGTTTAGACCTTTATTTTGAAATAGCGATGCACATGAAAAATCATTACAGATCGGTAAAACGAAACCTTGGTTAGTTTTCATGCCAAGAGTTCAAAAGATAATCTCCATTCTGTTTTTTTTTAAAAAAAGGTTTAAAATAATTTTAAATATAGGCCTAATGTACAAATGATAGATTCTCCATTTGTAATGTGGCGCAGAACTACAGTGGGGAGAACAAGTATTTGATACACTGCCGATTTTGCAGGTTTGCCCACTTACAAAGCATGTAGAGGTCTGTAATTTTTATCATAGGTAAAAATTCAACTGTGAGAGACGGAATCTAAAACAAAAATCCAGAAAATCACATTGTATGATTTTTAAATAATTAATTTGCATTTTATTGCATGACATAAGTATTTGATCACCTACCAACCAGTAAGAATTTCGGCTCTCACAGACCTGTTAGTTTTTCTTTAAGAAGCCCTCCTGTTCTCCACTCATTACCTGTATTAACTGCACCTGTTTGAACTCGTTACCTGTATAAAAGACACCTGTCCACACACTCAATCAAACAGACTCCAACCTCTCCACAATGGCCAAGACCAGAGAGCTGTGTAAGGACATCAGGGATACAATTGTAGACCTGCACAAGGCTGGGATGGGCTACAGGACAATAGGCAAGCAGCTTGGTGAGAAGGCAACAACTGTTGGCGCAATTATTAGAAAATAGAAGAAGTTCAAGATGACGGTCAATCTCCCTCTGTCTGGGGCACCATGCAAGATCTCACCTCGTGGGGCATCAATGATCATGAGGAAGGTGAGGGATCAGCCCAGAACTACATGGCAGGACCTGGTCAATGACCTGAAGAGAGCTGGGACCACAGTCTCAAAGAAAACCATTAGTAACACACTACGCCGTCATGGATTAAAATCCTGCAGTGCACGCAAGGTCCCCCTGCTCAAGCCAGCGCATGTCCAGGCCCGTCTGAAGTTTGCCAATGACCATCTGGATGATCCAGAGGAGGAATGGGAGAAGGTCATGTGGTCTGATGAGACAAAAATAGAGCTTTTTGGTCTAAACTCCACTCGCCGTGTTTGGAGGAAGAAGAAGGATGAGTACAACCCCAAGAACACCATCCCAACCGTGAAGCATGGAGGTGGAAACATCATTCTTTGGGGATGCTTTTCTGCAATGGGGACAGGACGACTGCACCGTATTGAGGGGAGGATGGATGGGGCCATGTATCGCGAGATCTTGGCCAACAACCTCCTTCCCTCAGTAAGAGCATTGAAGATGGGTCGTGGCTGGGTCTTCCAGCATGACAACGACCCGAAACATACAGCCAGGGCAACTAAGGAGTGGCTCTGTAAGAAGCATCTCAAGGTCCTGGAGTGGCCTAGCCAGTCTCCAGACCTGAACCCAATAGAAAATCTTTGGAGGGAGCTGAAAGTCCATATTGCCCAGTGACAGCCCCGAAACCTGAAGGATCTGGAGAAGGTCTGTATGGAGGAGTGGGCCAAAATCCCTGCTGCAGTGTGTGCAAACCTGGTCAAGAACTACAGGAAACGTATGATCTCTGTAATTGCAAATAAAGGTTTCTGTACCAAATATTAAAGTTCTGCTTTTCTGATGTATCAAATACTTATGTCATGCAATAAAACGCAAATTAATTACTTAAAAATCATACAATGTGATTTTCTGGATTTTTGTTTTAGATTCCGTCTCTCACAGTTGAAGTGTACCTATGATAAAAATTACAGACTTCTACATGCTTTGTAAGTGGGCAAACCTGCAAAATCGGCAGTGTATCAAATACTTGTTCTCCCCACTGTATAATGGATGTCCGGGTTTTTACCACATATATTTTAGGCAGCGGCTATTTGCACTAAGTGAAAATAGCATATTTTCGTAGCGATAGATGCCATTTACACTAAGTGCAAATAGTGATATATTCTATTTACACCATGTAAAAGTAGCAGTTCTTTGCAATGTGTAAATAGTAATTAGATGCTATTTATACTTTATTTTGACAGATACATACTATTTGCACCTCAGTATTGTTGTACATTAACAGGATGCAATAATAACATAGAGTGTAAATGATTATATTTATTAAAATTATTAAATGGATGCCGCCTTAACGCGACAATAAAAGCCCTCCCTACACCTACCCCCAAAAAATTATTTAGTGGTTAAAATCGGTTTGGATGAATGATTCAATGACTCCCTCATAAAGACTTCACTTGTTTCATTACTGGATGAATCGACGTTTTTAAACGAATCTGTTGAATGAATGATTTAATGACAAATACATTTTATTAACAGGCACTTGTCGCCACCTACTGGTGTAGTAACGTAACTGATACAATCTTGAAGCGTCGTTACTTTCAAAAGGTGATTTACTCTATTTACTCTATTTCGCTCTCATAGACATCAGTGTTTATATCCGAACTGTAAAGTTCCTACTACTTCTGTGATAATTTGTAACAGAAATAATGATACTGACTAATGAAAAGACTGTTTGTGAAGCTGTTTCATAACTATACACTCTCTCTGGCTCAGCGGCAGCAGATTTGAATGTTCGCTATGATTGTACTTGTCAAAGGTTTCACAGATGGTGCGTTCAAGTCCTCTTGCGAAGCTCATATTTACAAGTTGGGAAGTTGTGACTTTGTCAGAGCAAGACAGTGGTACCTGCTCTTAATTAACTACACAAAAATACAGCAAGGTTTTTAAACTCTACTTCTAGAGAACAAAGAAAGTGCATGCTTTTTTATGATTTTAATTCATTCATAAAGCAACAGTAATATGTATTGTTACATATTATATTGTTATATTACAATGCTATTATATTTTGTGCAGGCAATTAGCTTATTTTGTTGTAAATAAAAGTCTAAGTATTGTAATATTCCGCCACTGACATGCCCCCAAATCATAAAGATCGGAGATTAAAGAAAATCCAGAGCTTTCCACTCATATTTACGACTTTGTGGTAGCGTTCATGTGCAGTCAACTCGGAAATACGATCTTTCCAACATGACGTGAACGCACCAAGACACAGCAGAATCGTCGTCATTTAGGAATAAGACCACGTGAGTGTTTGAATCGAGATTGCGATCTTTTAACGATTAATCGTGCGGCTCTACTGTCCATACTACTTCTGATGTCTACTTTATAAATAGTATATGGAAATAAAAAATAAATAAAATTGTGGAAATATATGGTTCAGATCACTCAAACCTTATAAGGAAATGGGTGCGTTAAGTTGGAAATGTCATTTTCAGAGTAGGAGTGACAGTTAACTTGATAATTATATTAAATTATATATAATTATATTATACAGTAATTAAATTCGTGGGAAAGTATATTAAATATTTTGTTTAGACTCTAGTATTAAAACTTGGAAAAAAAAGTAAGTAGTACTAAGTTTTTAAATCTATGGTATTTTTTGAAGTACCCATCACAGTATAGTAAATATTGTGGTTAAAAATATGGTAATCAAAGTACCATGGTAGACTATATAAAATCTCCATAGTATGACCATCTGATCACATTACTGTACCATAATTTACACCGTATTTTTTCTAAGAGATGACATGGGGAAAAAAACCCTGTATTGACTCTAAACATGTAATGTTATGGAGTCAAGAAAGGCGTTCTGAACCCACAGGCCGTGGGTCACATGACACAGTGCCTGTCCTTGAAGATTGAATTACATCATGCATATTGAGTGGACTAGTGAAACATAAGCACATAAGAATTACTGTATGCAGCAAAAGAGACACATTCGTTCCATATAAATAACTTTAACAGCCCACAAGTCTAATATAGAGCTTCATGATTTCATGTATCATGACAGTTACAGTACTTCAGCATATGGCAAGCACTAATATGGCTGTTTCTTCAACTATGGTCAGTTTTGGCCCTGAGTACTTTCTTGAAAATTCCCACCACAGTTTAATTTCCCCCATATGACTGTGGTGGGAATTACTACTATGTTGTCTTGCTAAGGCTAATTTCACAGAACATTGTGAAATTCTAAAACAAGAATCAAAGAATAAAATATATAAATTGTCATATGTAGTTCTCTAACAGAGTTTATTATGAAGCATTACCTCTTGTGAAGGGTCATTTCATTATGGTTGTTGTGCTGGAATTTATTTTCAGGAAGTACCATGTCTATTAATGGGTAAAGCTACACTAACGTCTTCAGCTAGTCAGCTTGAGATCCTTTCCATCTACACTGGTTATATCTCTTCAGCCTAGTAGTGAATGTTTTATGAGCGGTAGGATAATCTCTCTCTTTATTTGAGTTATGAGAAAGAACCATAATAATCTGCACAGTCACGCAGAGCTGAAGCACAACCAAAACAATGTTCTGCTGAAAAAATACATGCAGTTTCATTTTTTAACTGCTAGAGGGCCAAAAGTTACATACTTTTAAGTAATATTTTCACACCTTTCTCATCATTTGACAAATGATTCTGTTGAAAATTGATATTTACCATGGTTTATATCTGTTTTCTTCACACAAGCCTTACACCAGAGGTATATTAAAACTTTATTAATATGCTAAAAATATAAATTCAAGTTTTTTCGGCCTTTCAACGATTATTTTTATTGAAGAACATGCAGTTTTTGAAACTTCTGGAATTACAAAATTAATTGTGGTTAATTCATTTACACACACACACACACACACACACACACACACACACACACACACACACACACACACACACACAGAGACACAGAGACACACACTTTGACTTTGTTTTAGTAATTTAATTTCTAATTATGTTTTTTAATATTTGTGTATACATTAACAGTGCTGCCTTTAAATATATATATATATATATATAATAGTTATTAATAATAGTTAGTTAATAGTTAGTTCTGGTAATGTTATATTATACAGGGCGTGTTTGAATATTTTGTTGGACGCTGGGGCCCATGGAGTCAAAGAGGTTGAGATTCACTTCACTGACACTGGTGTGTCTCCTTGTTAAACAAGTACAGTAACTTTAAAAACTTTATTAGGGGCAAAATTGTTTGGTGTAGCTGAAATCACAAAAAATATAGAAATAGGTTATGTTTAATTCACTATTTGTTTAGATTTTCATAGTTGTGAACATGTAATAATTTGTATTTTTCATAGTTTAAGTGCTCAAAGTTTAATGTTAAAAAAATACCTCACCTGAGTTCTGTGCCTTGGTCCAGTCCTGAAACAAAGCGCACAACATTCTGGCAGAAGCCATAGCTCATGAAGAGCACAGCGTTTTCAGCAATGTTGGCTATGAGGGCAGGCGTGGTGCCCTGATAGAGGCCTCGCAGTCCAACCTGTTTGTAGATGGAGGCGAAGCAGTGGACAAAGCCTCTGTACAAGCCGGGGAAAGTCTGCATCTTCACCTTGGCCGTATCGAAGGGCTGCCCGCTAAACACACACGCAATCCCACCTTACAAAAACAGAAGAGAGGAAACAGAACATGCAGTGCAGAACATGCTTCGATGGTTTTAAATAACTGATTCTATCTTGTTCCTTACTGTAACAAAATTCCCATCATCATGCAAAATTTGTGCAAAGCAGACATGTGGAAAATACACTACTATGGCAGCTTGTCAAAATGACTGATGATGGGATTTTTTAAATCTAATCGGTTCTGGATCTGACATACATGTAACACTCCGTAGACACAGGAAATTATAAATAAAGGCTGTTACCACATGCTCCAGCTGACAGATCGATGATGGCTTGAGTGACAGGATGTGGAGCCATGGTTAACTTCTGCTATATTGCATCACTTTCTGTGTAGAAAAAGCATAGAAAAAAAAAGATTTACTCAGATTCGCCCTGATTAACACATGATTATACATCAATATAGAAAAAAAGTAGCCTAAGCTAATATTACACACAATTTATAGCATAAATTAATATACATACATATATTTTTTTTTCCAGTATATATATATATATATATAAAATATATATTTTTTACATTATAATTTATACCAAAAAAGTAGGTCTACTATCACCCTACCATGGCACAGTGAATAGCTGTATGCAGACATGAGAGTAATTTTCCCCAACTATTTTTCAGAAATCATGTAGAATTGATGTAGCAATTTAGTTGGAATCAGAATCAACATTTTAATTTTTGGGTGAACTATCCCTTTATAACTATCCCTTCGCATGACGTTATCATAAGTAATGGGAACGTTAGCAAAACGTTCTTAGAACATATTTTTGTTGTTCATGTTGTTGTTCATTGTTCATATTCCATGTTCATTTTATGAACGAACCTGTAAAAGGTAAAGACAATTTATAACCATTTATCCATAACACTATCAAAAAGGGAGTATCAAAATATGGACACTTTTTTAATGAGTGGTCATGTAGTGGAAATACCATGATAGATTGCAATGGTAACACGTACAAAAAGAGTATAGGAGTGAAATAGTACAGTTTTGAGAGTGATTAAACATATATATGTAAAGAGAAACAGGGGAAAACATTTTGACCATTACACGTAGGCAGTGTTGGGGTAACGCATTACAAGTAACTTGAGTTACGTAAACACATTACTTTTTTCAAGTAACTAGTAAAGTAACGCATTACTTTTAAATTTACAACTAAATATCAGACTTACTTTTTCAAATAAGTAACGCAAGTTACTTTGTTTTCCCACTTATTGACTGACACCTCTTCTGTCCCCATGTTAAGAAAATTGTGACTAAGTGCAGAGGCGTTGTTGTGTGTAAACATGATGGTTATTGTATTCCTAGACTAAATGTGAGCATACATTTACTCATCTCACTTGCACAAAAAAAGATTCAGTATTCCTCAAAATGAATAAAATCAGTCAAATGCAAAATCAGAATACTATGCAATATATGTTAAATAAAACAAATATTTGTATGCATTTAATCTCACTTTATTGACCAATGTTCTGGCTGCCAACCTTCAATGATTCAGTTAAAACATAAACAACAATTACTTTAGAATTGTTGTTTTTATTGGTGAAGTAAGTGTTAAATTTTTTCTCCTGCGTCCTATTCTTCTTCAATCCTGAATGGCAGCACAGCTGAAATGTTTGTTTGAGCTTCGCCCTCTACTGTAACACTTGTGAATTTGTATTTCCTTCAACCTGAGGCGTATTATTTCAATTTTGGTGTGAAAGGGTCTTTACATTTGCCCAAAAATAGAACTTTTTTGTTATAAAAAAACAAGCCCAGCCCAGTAACTTAACACATTACTTTTCTTAAAAAGTAACTAAGTAACGCAATTAGTTACTTTTTAAGGGAGTAACGCAACACTGTGATACATTACATTTCAAAGTAACTTTCCCCAACACTGCACGTAGGTACACCACAGAACATTGCATAAGTTTTCCTCGGTAAAACAAGTATATTTATATCTGACCTGTGAGCTCTCTATTAATAGCCTAGTCTTAATCTTTAATCAATGTCTTAGCAACATTCAACTCAGCTGTTGCAATCTTACATATGTTCTGCATGATCACACAATCCAGGTACTCTCACACTCACCCGCCCTTCCTCGAGCAGCCAGACACTTCTACAGACTATTTTGGTGCAAGAGCCTCGGAACGAAGCGTCCTGTGAAAGTAGTATGCTTACTATGTCGCAAAACATACCTGAAACCTGCAAACGCCCACACTTCCTCGATCACCGCCACAGGTGTGTACATGGCAGGGCAGGGGTGTGTTGATCGGCATGCGGGGGCTTCCTGGATCCACGTGCCCTAGGAATAAGACAAGACGGACTATCGTGTTGCTGTCATATCCTGCAGAAGTTGTTGACTCAACATCAAGATTGTGACACAAGGTCACTTCATCAAACGCGATATTCGAGCAGAACAAATGCCAGCGACACTGAGGTGTTTTAACCACGAGATGGCAGGATAGCCTTGAGCATAGTGGTATTTATATAAGCATCTGCACAAACTTTGTACAGATTGAGATGCAGCCCTGAATTCTCACAAACAAACGGACACAATATGGTCCTTTGGTAGGCTATTAATGCAAGAATAAAATCCCTCTGGCACACATTAATTTTATTTTATTTTCTTTTTACTGGAAAAAGCAATCAAATCAATAGAATAAATTATTCAAACATGTATTATATAAATTATTCCACATTTCCCATTTCAGATTTTCATTCAATAATCAATAAATTAAATAACGCAACTTACAACTGAACACATTTATTCAAACATGTATTTTACAAAAGTAGCATGGGTTTTGCATATTTATGAAATAATAGGCTATACTGCAAATACATGCATTATTCATAATATAATATAATATAATATAATAAATCCACCAAAATAAATGAGAGATAAACAGAAATATGCCTTGTCCTCCTTTGTTCCCCCTTAGGTTCAAAATAGTTTTAAAAAATGTAGCTAAAAGAGATAAAAACTGCACCATAACGGTTCATAAGATCCATTCGCATCTTACATACCAACAAGCTTTCTTTATTTATCAAAAGCATTTATATTTTCGTAACAGCTGAAAACACATTTGTTAAAAAGTTGCACTGTTTATCTTTGTTCGCCTCACTAAGAATCCGCTTTTGTTACAAAATAATTAAACGAACTGCGTTTCTGTTATGTCCGAGCAATAACTAGAAGCCATGCGGTCAAAAACGAGTGTGTCTTTTCATAATATCCAAACTCCGTGAAAGTTTGTTTACTAGTTTTCAGAGGACGAAAACACGGCTTGTTTCGCTTTCAAAAGCGCGCCTGTGATTGGCTGCCGGCACTTGTCATTCATATACGGGGGCGGCGTCAGGTGACATATGATAGTGAGTTCCAGTAAGCGCACTTAGAGTTTTAGTACACAGACATTCAACAAGCGACAGCAAGAGGACTATCACTTACTACTGGATTACAAAACTTCATAACAACACCAACCTGATGCCGCTCTACCCACACTGTGACCTTTAAGTCGTTTCCAAATGTAACTAAGTCAGCTTAAAGTAGGGACTGTATTTCCTTTCTGTTTATTGTTTCGCGTTCACGTCATTATTTCTTTTGACTATCATATGTGACATTTTAAGAGGCAAACAGTATTGCTGGTACCATGGCTGACGCAGCCCAACACCAGATGGTCGAGATCGACCCGGACTTCGAGCCACTCTCCCGACCCCGCTCCTGCACTTGGCCGCTCCCGCGGCCGGAGTTCCCTAACCCCGCCGCCGCAGACTCCAACACATCGTCCCCGGCTCCGTCCGTCAAGCAGGAGCCCTCCAGCAACACGGACTTCATCAACAACCTCAGTCTGCTGGAAGAGAATGAGGACTACCCCGACCAGAAGCCGCTCATGCTGTGCGGCGATTTCCCGTGCCAGGAGAACTGCATCCATCAGCAGCAGATCCCGAGTCACCAGCAACAGGTGCCCGTGCTCTCCTCTCCAGTGGCCGCCGCCGCAGCAGCCGCCGCCGCCGCGCAGCGCAAGAGCAGCTCGTCCCGTCGCAACGCCTGGGGGAATATGTCTTACGCGGACCTGATCACCAAAGCCATCGAGAGCTCCCCCGAAAAACGGCTCACCTTGTCTCAGATCTACGACTGGATGGTGAAAAGCGTCCCTTATTTTAAGGACAAGGGGGATAGTAACAGCTCCGCTGGTTGGAAGGTATTTATGTTTTCATTTTTGGTCTGTACACTCATGCGTCATTTTGGGGTTTTTACGCGGGCATCTATTTAAAACAACTTTTGTAAACGCGTCTTGGTTACCATGGCTCCCATTCCGTTGCGCTCCCCTCCAGCTGTTTTGAAAACAAAACGGGTCTTGTGTGAACGCACCCCCACCCCGTCATTCGAACTTATGGGTATTGATTTTTACTGTCTGGTGTAGCCTTATTACTGAGTTTCAGGGCTGATTTTTGTGCATCCTTCACTTATTGTTTTAGGATTGTCATGGGATTGTCAATAGTCTCCATTCATTGTCGTGTAGGACAGATGATTGCCTCTCATTACAGGCAGCACATGGTGAGGTGGTTCAGTGCAGTCAATAGTTCAAGTGCTGACCCATGTCACATGACAGGTCCTGAGTAAGTGTTAAAGATCCCTGCGGACAGCGAGAATTTGTAGGATCCTTCAAGATTTCCAGGTAGAGGTCGTTGGAGTTAGGACAAGATAAAGACTTGGACCCAGACCATATGATTGGATTTAGAACTATTTTACACAATTTTTTGGTGAACTGGTGGTCAATTTATATGAATTTGTGTGATATGTTTACGCCCTACTGACGGATAGGTTTAGGATGGACATCATACTGACTTTTTCCTAAAAATGGTACGTTTTTATACAAATCACATCGTACGAATTCATACAAAATCGCCACCTCATAACTAAAATAGCCTAGTTGTTTTCTCATGAGATCTGTTTGAATGTATCGCAAAAGAGAATGAGGTTTTCACCGTATTTTTTAAATTTTTCCAAAAGAGAATTTAAAAGTTGAAAGTTTGAATTCACACGAAATCGCCACTTCTTAACTAAAATAGTTGTTTTCTCATAAGATCTGGCTGAATTTATAACAACATTCTTTAATCAAGAGAATTGAAAATACAGTGAAAACCTGATTCTCTTGATTAAAGAATGTTTGTTATCAATTCAACCAGATCTCATGAGAAAAAAAATATTTTGGTTAAGAAGTGGAAATTTCGTGTGAATTTCGTATGAATTTGAACTTTCAATTTGTCAATTTTTCTATTTGGGAAAATTGAAAATGAGGTGAAAACCTGATTTTCTTGATTAAAGAATGTTGCGATAAATTCAACCAGAATATTTCCAAAAAAATATTTTCTAGTTATATTAGTTAAAGTGTTAGTTCACCCAAAAATGAAAATAAGCCCATGATTTACTCACCCTCAAGTCATCCTGGGTGTATATGACATTCTTCTTTCAGACGAATAAAATCAGAGTTATATTAAAAATGTCCTGGCTCTTCCAAGCTTTACAATGGCAGTGAATTGTTGCTTCGTTTTTGAAGTCCATAAAAGTGCATCTATCCATCATATAACTGCTCCACACGGCTCCGGGGGGTTAATAAAGGCCTTCTGAAGCGAAGCGATACATTTGCGTAAGAAAAATATCCATATTTAAAACTTTATAAAGTAAAATATCTAGCTTCCGCCAGATCGCCTTCCGTATTCAACTTACGGAAAAATTTAAAAAATCGTGAAAACCTGATTCTCTTGATTAAAGAATGTTTGTTATAAATTCAACCAGATCTCATGAGAAAACAACTATTTTAGTTAGGAAGTGGTGAAATTGGGAAATTGAAAATACAGTGAAAACGTCTCGGTTACGTATGTAACCCTAGTTCCCTGAAGGAGGGAACGGAGACGTACGTCGGAACTGACCGACGAATTGGGATCTATTTTCAGAGACCAATCTACTTTGAGTGTTTATAAACGAGCCAATGAAGATTGGCATGCGGTTGACGCATTCCACGATCCGCCCCGCATCGCAGGTATAAATACAGAAGTGGAAGTACCGCATATCGCTTTTCAACTTCGGAGCCGAGACGAGTGACTCGGGCCTTCAGCTGAAGCACAGCACCTGGCGACGGGACGTACATCTCCGTTCCCTCCTTCAGGGAACGAGGGTTACATACGTAACCGAGACGTTCCCTTTCAGTCGGTCACGTTCGACGTACGTCGGAACTGACAGACGAATTGGGATCCCTACCAACACACCAGGGATGCTGGCCCTTCCAGTGCCCTGCCTGAGCTCACTGGACCACACCTATGTTGGAGTGGGAGTCAGGGCTCCCAGCAGGGAAGGTCAGTCACTGCTGTTCCTGCAAGACCCACTCAGTATGACTATTGGATAACGCTGGGAAAGCGTGCCCGTCTCGTGGAGATGGTACGCTGCAGAGCCACGTCCTTCAATGGAAGGAGAGGTGGCGGAATACACATAAGGACTAACCTATCAGGGTAGTACTACATATGACAGTCTCTGGGGTGGATCCAACCTGATCCCAGGGGGGAAAGAACACCACCAGGGACGACAGAGCGGGCTCTGTCAAGGGAAAGACACGGGGCTAGCCAAGTAGGGTAGCTGGTACCGTGGAGAATACACATATGGGGTTGCCATTAGGGAACCGCTACATATGGACCCCAGCCTACACACACGTTCCACAAGCATACGGGTGCAGGCCTGGCATCAGACGGCCGCAACGTCTGACACCGAAGGGGTGACGGAGGAGCTCGACAGGGTTAGCCGTTTCCGGGAAACACAATTGGAGATAATAGATGCACGTATCCGGCCCAGGGGGCGGGAGTGGCGTTGCAAGCCGACACTAGAACGGGCACTTAACGCTACTGGCCACTGGGGGCGAGGATGCGGGAAGATACCGGCTCTACACGGAGGCTATAGAATCTAGCGAACGTGTTAGGTGTCGCCCAGCCCGCAGCTCTACATATATCTGTCAGCGAGGAGCCTTGAGCCAACGCCCAGGAGGAAGCTACACTTCTTGTGGAGTGCGCTCGCACCCCGAATGGGCAAGGCACGTCTTGGGACTGGTAAGCCAAGACGATAGCATCCACTATCCAGTGGGCTAACCTCTGCTTGGAGACAGCCTTTCCCGTCTGCTGGCCTCCGTAACAGACGAAGAGCTGCTCTGAGGTTCTAAAGCTTTGAGTTCGGTCCACGTAGGCACGGAGGGGCAGAGCAAAGCTAGGGCTGGGTCTGCCTCCTCCGAAGGCAGCGCTTGCAGGTTCACCACCTGATCCCGGAAGGGAGTGGTAGGAACCTTGGGCACATATCCAGGCCGGGGTCTCAGGACAACGTGAGAGGTGGCCGGCCTGAATTCCAGGCACGATTCGTTGACCGAAAGTGCATGCAGGTCCCCTACCCTCTTGATTGAGGCCAATGCAGTCAGGAGCACTGTCTTCATGGACAGGATGTTTAACTCTGCAGACTGTAAAGGCTCAAAGGGAGGAAAGTGCTCTGAGCACCAGGGCTAGGTCCCAAGAGGGTACCGAGGTTGAACGAGGAGGATTCAGTCTCCTCGCACCTCTGAGGAACCTGACGATTAAGTCGTGCTTCCCTAAGGACTTACCTTCCACTGCATCGTGATACGCCGCTATTGCGGCGACGTGCACTTTGAGGGTGGAGGGAGACAGCCTTCGCTCCAGCCCATCCTGCAGGAAAGAAAGCACGACATTAATCGAACACCTTCGGGGGTCTTCCCGGAGGGAAGAACACCACACAACGAACAGGTTCCACTTCAGCGCGTAGAGGCGCCTCGTAGAGGGGGCTCTAGCAGAAGTCCGCTGTCCTGCCTTTGAACATATTCAAGCAGTTCAACACTGACCGGACTCGCTCTTCTGTGAGGCGCGCCGTCCGGTTGACCGAATCCAGCTCCATACCGAGATAAGAGATCCTCTGTGTGGGACAGAGTTTGCTCTTCTCTCGGTTGACCCGAAGGCCCAACAGGCTGAGGTGACGGAGCACCAGGTCCCTGTGTTCGCACAACTGATCCCGGAACTGGGCCAATATGAGCCAGTCGTCGAGATAGTTGAGGATCCGAACGCCGCGTTCTCTGAGCAGAACAATGGCTGCCTCCGCGACTTTCGTGAAGACGCAAGGCGACAGGGACACCCCAAAGGGCAAGACTTTGTACTGATATGCCCTCCCCTTGAACGCAAAGCGTAGGAACGGTCTGTGTCGAGGGAGAATAGAGACATGAAAGTACGTGTCCTTCAGGTCGATCGCTGCGAACCAATCTCGGGGACGGATGCATTCGAAAATGCGTTTCTGCATTAACATTTTGAACGGGAGCTTGTGCAGGGCCCGATTCAGAATGCGCAGGTCCAAGATCGGTCTTAACCCACCACCTTTCTTGGGTACAATGAAGTAGGGGCTGTAGAACCCCGACCTCATATCGGCTGGAGGAACCGGCTCGATCGCGTTCTTCGCCAGCAGAACATCGATCTCCGACCGCAAGACATGGGCATCGCTGCTCCGTACGGTGGTGAAGAGGATGCCCCTGTACTTGGGCGGCCGGCGCGCGAATTGAATCGCGTAGCCAAGTCTGATGGTACGGATGAGCCAGCGAGACGGCCTGGGGAGACCTAGCCAGGCCCCCAGAGACCGAACAAGCGGGACCAACGGCAACACAGACGTACCCAGGGTGGGGCAGCGAAGTGGAGTACGCAGACCCGACTCGGGAGGCCCGGAGGCGGCCCGGAGTGTTGTCTGAGTACTCCAAGGTGGGGCAGAGTGTGGGTGAGGAGGCCCGGGGGCGTCCTCGGTGCCCACACTGCTGCCCCCTGGTGAAGGGGAGAGGGGAGGAAAGGAGTGGCAAGGCCCGGGGGAGTCACACACTGCCAACCTGGCCCTCTTGGGGCCCAGGGAGGGAGGAAACTGCTCTTTTATTGAGAATGTGGGTACGGGACACGGTGGAGGATTCCACTCGAGCCCGACACTCGCGGCGGCCCGGGCAAGCATAGCCGTGAGCTCCGGATTGGACTCAGGCAACGCTACCACACCGGAAGGGGGTAGCGCAGCCGAATCCTCATCTCCTGAGTCCATTAGCTCGTCCCCTGATTCAGCTATCGAAATCATGTCCTCAGCCGGAACCCCGAAAGTAACAGCTGGTCCCCTGCGGGAAGGACCAGGCTGCTCTTCCGGAAGCTCCACCGGCGCAGCAGAGGGGGGAGGGGCCCGAGGAGCCTGTTGGCCCGGCGGGAGTGCCCTCACAGTAACCCTCAGGTCTCCACCAAAGGCATCAGCCAAAGTAGCAGCCCTCTGCTTTGCAGCGGGAGGACCACTAGATCGGGGGATGCGCAATGGGACTCCACCCCGAGGTATTCGAGTCTAGACCGTAATACTGCGATGGTCATGTTCCCGCAATGTTCCACGAAAGCCGCCTCAGCGTGCTGAATGCCCAAACACGTGAGACAGCGATCGTGTCCGTCAACTGGGGACAGATAACGACGGCATCCAGAAACACACGGCTTGAATGACATCTTGAAAAAGACGCAGGGTCAAACCGTGTTGCTCTTTTAGAAAAGGAAAAAACCGCTCCGATCAGTGCCGAGGCACACAGGGGAAATGACCGCGGCTCGCAGCGTTTCAAGGGTGCAAGCCCTGCTGAGAGCACTCACAGGAAAAACGCCCAGTGAGCTGTGAAAACAGCTGTTTGTTTCTTCCTCGTGACCACCACTGTAGGGCACGTCACACCGACACCGGAACTGGAGCGATCCTCTTCACGAGACTCACTTGGAAACACTCTTCGTAGGAACACACACAAAGGTACTGTTCGGCTCCGAAGTTGAAAGCGATATGCGGTACTTCCACTTCCGTGTTTATACCCGCGATGCGGGGTGGATCGTGGAATGCGTCAACCGCATGCCAATCTTCATTGGCTCGTTTATAAACACTCGAAGTAGATTGGTCTCTGAAAATAGATCCCAATTCGTCGGTCAGTTCCGACGTACGTCGAACGTGACCGACTGAAAGGGAACCTGATTCCTCCCCCCAAAAAATTGACAAATCGAAAGTTCGAATTCAAACAAAATTCATACGAAATCGCCACTTCTTAACTAAAATAGTTATTTTCTCATGAGATCTGGTTGAATTTATCGCAAAATTTAAATTTTTCAACAAAAAAAAAATTCCATTAAATAAAATTAATTATATATAAAAACAATTGTTCGCTGAACTATCTTACATTGTCAATAAAAATAACTGCCTTAATAGGATTTTTAGGGTCATGAAAAGACCAAAAACACTAGAGGTTGAATTTTTTAATCACTTTTCATACACTGGAACTAGAGTTCGACATAAACAGTGACACATATCTATGTAGTTCATGTGTCATCAAGATTAAGACTCCAATTCTAGCTTAAGATACGTGATAAGGTGTGTTAATGATAATATTTTCAGGTGACATGCTTGTACCACCGGTATGCCTGAACCATCCTGGCAACCGGAGAAACAGGAAAACAGTGGTTTTCATATCCATGGAAACCTTGTTGTTAAGTGGGTCCAAAGTTGTGTTGTTAGGTGTAGTGCATCATCACACCACACGCTATTAATATCCGCAGGATTAACTGTCAATACCCCTCTGATGTTTGCCAGGTATGCGAGCATGGCGGTCTACGCGTGCAAGTAAGGATCCGCCCCACCCTCTGATTTATTGTGTGTCTGTGTGCCAGCATTCCACAATTGTCATGCTTTTGTGCATCCCTTAGGGAGGCGTACGCATCGATGTCTGAATGCACTTACTTCTCTTACCTCTGGTGATGCATAATTCTTAGTAGCACGGGCAGCACTCATTGACTCATTCACATTGTTATCAGAAGCACATCTGATAAACCCAATGTCAAATCTGTGTGTGTCTGCGTTGTGGTTGTAAAACTGATATGATCTGTTGAATCTGTGCCGTGATTGGATGCTCAATACATGTGACTCATAATGGGGCAATGTTTTTGAGAACCACAGGAAATTTCCCGCAGGAACTGTTCAATTTTATTCTGATCTCATAAACAATGTGGCGCTGGTAATGATCAGTTTAAGGCTCTCTCGGGGGCTTTTTACATGCACATAGCTTTGACCATGGCACTGTCACTCCAAACCAATATGCTGAAAGGAACGAGAGGCTGAGAGTAGTTGAAAATCATCGGCTTTTGAGTTGTTTTAAGTTATCTGTAAGAGCTAGAGATAGACGTAATTTCTCCTGAGGCCCTTTTTGTTGGCGAATTTCTGATATCCATGAATGTTAATGTGTTTAAGGTTACGGTTAGTTAAGGTTAGTTGTACTGTTTTTGTTGACTAGGTTTTAAATGGGCTTAAAGTGACATACTGGCATTATATAGTGACTTTTTCGGGTCACTTGGCCACTAGATAATGCAGCTTTTTCATTGACCCATACCGAACATGCAGGTTGTGTGTGTATGTGTGTGTGTGTGTGTGTGTGCCAAACAGTAACAGTAGTGTCCTACAGTGTGACGTGCTCCACTTCAATTATTTTAAATATTTTTAATTATTTATATAATTTTTTTTTCTTTTTTACAATACATATTTTTTCAAAGCATCTTTTACAGAAGAAGCATGTTTCAAATATTACAATCAAGAAAACAGAGGTGTCAATGAAAAAAAAATCAGTGATGAGGTATTCATTTTAGATTTAACTAATATTTTATTACATAATGAAACATCTAATAGAATAATAATAATAATAATAATAAAATAATTTTCCCATAATTTATTATTATTTTTTTCAGCGTTTTAAATTAAATTTAAAATAAACAATTAAACAATTATTAAATAAAATTTAACTTAAATCGAAAATTCTTTTTTTATTTAAGATAATAATACTGATAATTAATTTTAGATTTAATTAAACATTTTATTAAATCAATTATTTTCATACATTAAAATAACAATAATAATAAATTGAGAATAACAAGACTTTAATTAAAAATTAAAACCTTTTTATTTTATGCATTTAATTAAGAGACTGCATTTGTACTTTTAAAATTCATTTGTCATATTGCATGACCTTTAAAATGAACTAGTGAAACCAAAACATTGATTAAAATGTACGAAAACGTTTCTCTTTTAAAGTTATGCTAATAATTAATTTTAGATTTAATTTAAATTTTATTAAAACAATTGATTCATTGTTCAAATTTAAATTTAATTAAAATGTTTAAAATAATAATAACAAATATATAATAATAAGACTTTAATTAAAATACATTTTTATTTTTTTAATTAACTAATTGAGAGACTGCATGGTCTATTTATACTAATACAGTTTGTCATATTGCATGACTTTTAAGTGAATTAAGTAGTGAAATCAAAACATTGATTCAAATGTTCTCTTTTACATTCTTAAAAATGTTATTCCCAAAAACACCCCCTCTAAACTCTAAACTGTGATAGATGTCGGCAGGCAGTCGGTTCTCTTGGGGAAGACACGGTGACACAGGCACTTTATTTGCCAGCTTTGTTCTCTCCAGAGAGCTGTATTCACACAGAGAAAAAAAGGCAAGGGTGAGCGAGGGGGAGACATTTATCAGCGCTGCTCCTCGCACGCTCTGATCGTGACGAAAGAATTGAATCTTTGACAGCCCCCTAACAACCCTCAGCGCTGAATCATCTGGCTAAATTGTCAGTTCGTGAAGCAGAGAGGAGCTCTGTACTGCTGCAGTCTGGGCTTCGGTCCAGAGGATAAAGTAACTTTCGTTGGTTAATGTCACTACTCCAAAGGGTAAATTCTTGAAGCCAGGTTACCGTACTCTGGTCACCCTTTATCCCGTTCCCACAATCCACTGAAAACCAGTGCCAGTTAGTCTTAAGCATTGATGTATTTTTGTAACAAGATGTTGGCGAACTTTGGCATGTGAAATTTACATGGTAACAGAATAAAGACTAACTGAACATGGGTTAAATGGTCACATTGGTTGTTTAGTGAAGGGAAAACAGTTCAGAGTGAATACCAGACGCTAAATACACATTCCTTTGAGATAAATCTGATGTTTACTGACTCTTAAGCTTCAGTTAAATCAATGGTTTGTCACTGTTGTTCAGTTTGGATGCCTGTTTTAATATTTAATAAATAAAACATATATATATTTATGCAAACAGTTATTTTACAGCACAAAGGTAGCATGAGATTATTAAATATATATGAAATTATATATAAATTAATTAATTAAATACATATTATTTATTAATAAAATTATTAAATATAAATAAATATAATATAACATATTTATATTAAATAAAATATAAAAGTATTAAATAAATTATATACAATAATATAATATAAATGACATATACATATTATTTATATTAAATTAAAAATGATATAATATATATTTATGCAAACAATTATTTTACAATACAAAGGTAGCATGAGATTATTAAATATATATGAAATTATTTATAAATAAATTAATTAATTAAATACATATTATTTATTAATAAAATTATCAAATATAAATAAATATAATATAAAATATTGATATTAAATAAAATATAAAAGTATTAAATAAATTATATACAATAATATAAATATAAATTATATATACATATTATTAATATTAAATTAAAAATTATATATATATATATATATATATGCAATTATTTTACGATACAAAGGTATCATGAGATTAAATAAATTATATATATACAATTATATATAAATGATAATTAATAAATTAATAATTATATACATTATTAATTATTAATAAAATGCATTAAAATAAATTATATATATATATGTATTTTAAATAAATTATTAAATAAAATATAACATATTAAATAAATTATATATATATATATATATATATATATAATTTATATTAAATGCAATGATATATCTATTACATTTTTCATTTAATATAAATAATAATCTGAATAAATAAAATCTACAAAATATAATAATATAAATAATATTATATAATAATATACATTTTTTCATTTATTTTATTTTTTATTTTATTTATATTATTTAAATGTGATTAATATACATTTATTTATATATAATAAATAAAATAATTTAATTGTCATTGTATATTCTTTTTAAAATTCAGACTGTAATAACTGTTGTGATATCCACAGATACCGGACACATTTAGACATGTATTGTTTTCAACGTGTTTTTAATTCAGCTTTTAGTCAATGACAAATGTCCTCTATTAATAGTAGTGAGTCAGTCATCTCTGAGCAGCTTGACATGATCGCTCATCTCTTCTCCAGAACCTCCAGAGCACATCATTTGCATCAAGAGACGTTTGTCTAACATATTTCAGATTTCAAACCAGATCTCGCTGTGTTTTATTTACTTATTTCAGCATTTTGACTCTTCTGTTATGATTGAGCTCGTGCACTAACCACTAGTCCACAAGTTCAGTCTAGTTTGAGTTTCGTTCAAGGTCTCAACCCATGTTTCAATTCAGAATTTGCACAGGTACAAGCTTTGACACTGCACATGTGTGTGATGGTTTCTGTAGAGTCTTTGGTGAAGTTCCTGTGGTGTATATCATGTGTCTGTGGAGTGGTCAGCTCTAGCGCTCTTGCATGTGTTGTGTTTGAAAGGTTACACGTGATATGAGGTCTCTGAGTGTTTCTAAACAAACATGCCTAGACGGTTCAGGTTGATCTGTGCTGTGTTGTTCCTCCGTCTGCTCTTGCTATATCTATGAAACATACGTCACTCTCGCAGTGTAAATATTTGATGCAGGCCGCTGTCGCCAATCACTTGAGCGCTCTTTGATGCCCACAATCGATTTTCCTGTCCTGTGGTACGTCACACTATCACTCCTGTGATAAACCCTCCTCCAATCAACTGACAAACCTCTTTCAAAACAAAGACCTCAGTTCAGGTACAATCACCCCGGCATCTTACAAACAGTTTGGCTTAGTGAAATATTCTACAACGTTTTTTTGCGGATGTCAGATTTTGATTGGCACTTGTATAACTATATCAAGTTGCGACTGATATGGGTTTTTCAGGGCTCAGTGGCGATATGATAACTAGAGAGTGGAAAGACCGATAGTATATGAGATTTATAAATACATTGAAATGAAAGTAACCATGTAAAAAATAATAATAATAATAATAATAATAATAATAATAATAATATTATAACTAGAGAGTGGAAAGACCGATAGTATATGAGATTTATAAATACATTGAAATGAAAGTAACCATGTAAAAAATAATAATAATAATAATAATAATAATAATATTATAACTAGAGAGTGGAAAGACCGATAGTATATGAGATTTATAAATACACTGGAATGAAACTAATTTAAATAATAATAATAATAATAATAATAATATTATAACTAGAGAGTGGAATGACCGACAGTATATGAGATTTATAAATGCGCTGGTATAAAAGTAACCATTTAAATAATAACAATAATAATATTGATAATAATATTGATAATACTGATGATAATGATGATAATAATAATAATAAATAATAATAATAATATAACTAGAGAGTGGAATGACTGATAGTATATGAGATTTATAAATACGCTGGAATATAAGTAACCATGTAAAAAAAAAAAAAAAAAAATAATAATAATCTTATAACTAGAGAGTGGAATGACCATGAGATGTATAAATACGCTGGAATGAACGTAATTTAAATAATAATAATAATAATAATAATATTATTATTATTATTATTTATTAATATTGCTAAAATGTGTTTACTAAAAGGTTTACTGTGTGTTTACTAAATATATATTAAAAAAATAAAAATATTTGAAAACAAAAATTGGTCATTTAATGTTTTTAGTCCGTAACAAAGAACACAGTTAGTGGTTTTCTCTTTTTCATTTTAAAAGTGTTGTTTAAATAATATTTATGACATAATAAACTGAATCAGGTATATTAAATATACCTTTTAATTGTTTATTGATTTGAATGATTCTTTAACCGAAATTAAAGTTTTCATTTAGCTGGAAACCGAAACCAAAAATAAAGTTGACATAATAATCGATTAATTAATCAAATTTATTTAATAATCAACTCTCAAACAAAAACATTGTGTTGTATATAAACATTTATATTGCATATAAGGCAATTGCATAAATATGAATTTATTATTATTATTTATCATATTTATTTATAATTTAATTTATTATTATATGCCATTTTTCAGAGACCCCTTCCAAAAATCTGCCCATAACCGGTCCCTGTGATGTTTTCACATCTCCTCCTGTGAGAAAGAGCAGTTCATTCCTTGAAGAGCTGAGAACATTAGCTGTAACATCATTCCAAGAATCACATATTTTGGCCGAAGGAAATCTGTGTCTTGCTTATGAAGCTCCTGCTGGGACAGTGCAGTCAGCCCTTGTACTTCAGTACGTAGGATACTGAAATCTGTCCAAAAGCCCTGACCTCCCCTCCGTTCTCACCTCCTTCCTCGCCTCTCTTCCGGTTGTCGTTTGTGCTTACGCATGGGCCGCTACACTAAATCGAATATGACTCTGCATAAAGTGGGTCGTCGGCTGTTATTTTTTAACTGCGAAAGCTGCGAAGAGCCAAAGCGATGGATAGAGCACTCCTCAGTCATCTCCTCAGGCTCTGGCTGCCTGACACGCGCTTTTTTGCTGGAGTTCAGATAAGGCGACACTCATTAAAGGTTGCATAATGAAACGTTTACTGGAATCCGAGCGCTTCGGGCTAAAGTCTGGTGCCACTTGTTAGTCAGTGGAACTCCTTCAGCGGAGCGTGAGCGAGTCTCTGCCTCTCTTGTGCACTAATGTGACCTGCCTTTCCCAACGCAGACCCAACAAACTGACGGATAAGGGCCGGTGGACATGTAATTTCATAGCGCATTCTATTTCAGGCTTTAGTCTTTCAATAAACCTCTTTTAACCTTTCCCTTCCTCCTGTTCAGCTTGAGGTATCGCTGTCCTTTCAGTCTACTACACCCTGTTATGGTGAATGTTTGAAATGCTGAATCACTATTCCTGGCATGTGAGTAGTAGTGTGTATGCAAGTGCATACGTGTGTGAAGGTGCTGTGCATAAAGGAGCGTATAGTTTGAAAGGCTTCAGACTCTTTAAAGCAGGGGAATCCAGTCCTGCTCCTGGAGGGCCATTGTCCTGTAGAGTTTAGCTCCGACCTGCCCCAACACACTTGCCTGGAAGTTTCTAATGATCCGGAAGACCTTGTTTAGCTGCAGGATAGAGGCAATGCTTTAAAGCAAAAATGTTTATTTCTGATGATTATTTAGTCGCCCTCATGTCGTTCCAAACCTGTATGGCTTCCTTTCTTTTGTGGAACAAAACAATTCGTTATTTTGAAGAATATCCTGGGGACATGTCAAGTCAAGTCGCCTTTATTTATATAGGGCTTTTTACAATACAGATTGTTTCAACGCAGTGATAACAGGAAAATATGTTTCGGCTGTACAGCAGATCTAGAAGAAAATAGTGTCATAGTCCAGCTTAAGTAAGTTCAGTGATGGTTGGAGCTTATAAAGAGGTATCTACCGTTATTTCAAGAAAGAAAGAGGACACTGTTTCTGTTCATTTGTAGTCACAGGACAGTATGTTTACATCACATTTAGAAAGAACGATCATTTCTACACATTTTCCACCAAAAATACGACCTGAGGAGCTCTGAGCTCTGAGGACCATGATTTGTCTGGTTTCTTCAAGCGGTCGTATTTACCATGTTTTCTATAGTAATGGATAGCACACACAGTCTTTTGCATCGCATATAAATATTTCTGCCTTATACGGTGATCAGAATCCACATCGGATCACAAACAGAAGTTATTTCAAACACTCGCTGCTGTCTGAAAGTGAGTTTTGAGCTAAAATGATTTTAAAGTCTTTAATGCTGATGTTAGCTGGTATATGAAATCATCCGCGGAGCTGCCGTCTCCAGACTCAGATAAACTCTGCCTTTGTTCGTAACCACTCCTCAAGCTCGAGCTGGCCCACTTTAGACCAAGGTATTTGGCGGGCCAAAAAACCCTGGCCGCTGGCCCCGAGGAAGCCCCGACAAGGCTCGGATGTGGCAGTGGAAACGCGACTGGCTCGCACTAGCACGTCCGCTTTTGGTAATCTTGAAGCAATCCTGAAGACCTTGATTAGCAGGTTCAGGTGTGTTAATAAGGATTTGAACTAAACTCTGCTGGATAGTGGCCCTCCAGGAGCAGGATTGGACACCCCTGCTTTAAGTTCATGAAAACAGAAAAAAATGACTTGGCGTGACATATTATTTTCATGGAAGTTGAGATTACCGACCTGACCCTACATTGCTTTAATACTCTTGTTTATCTTTTTGACCTCAGAGAGCGCAAGAAGAACCAGAGACAAGAAGCAGAGATTTATGTTGCACCCTTCTCCAGACTAAACACACCACTGACAGGGAAAAAGGAATTCAACTAGAGCAATGTTTGATATTCTTCAAGTACCGTGGGATCCAAGGGACATATTTGCATGCAGTGAAAAAATTTTCTGCAGATTTCTGCTCTCCCGCAAGTGCTTGGTGGTCCAAAGAAATCAGACTTCATCATCATTATAGAGTTTGTTCTCAATAGCTACACAATTTCCAAACGGAAAGAAATTGTCAGCCTGAATTCACCTCAAAGTTTACTAACAGTTGTTCTTATTTCATTTATCAACAATGAGCTTAGGCAATGCAGTGTATTTTGAGCTGCGTTACATAGTGATCTGAGTTCCCTCACCTATGATGTAAGAGTGAACTGTGGTAAACCCTTCCAAGTAGGACAGTTACAGCAAGTCCACAGCAGACCTTTAAAACCATCTGCTGAATTTAAACTGGTTGACAAGGTGGAGGGGGAAGTATTTTGGGGCTCGACAGAGCCAACGGGGGTTAGCATGCCTCTCCCCACACCCTCCTGTGCCCATCTGCCTGTCCAGGCAGGGTGACAGGGTGGCGTAACTGCCCTCGCTGTGGTCAGAACACGCTGATATCTCGGCAGACCGCTGGCCGCAGCCCAGGGACAGAACATCGCATCCTCATGATTCAGTTTAGCAGGGCTGGGGATTGCATGAGGTAACAGGCCACAGAGCTGCATGTTGGCAGGATTGCTGTTTGGGTTGCAACATGTTCCCCCAACCCCATAACATATAAATAAAAGGAGAAAGATGGCAAATATTTGGACATGTATGAAGTCGGACAGTTTCACCACTGATTATATGTTCCAGCAGTGATGTAGACGTTTGGAGCCTTGGCCTTATTATAAGGTGACCAGATTTCTGAAATGAAACCCTGGGGCAGTTCTAGTCCAGCAGTCAATATATTGTTCAAATTTCTAATGTAATTAACTATGAATGATAAAAAGTGTTGTATGAATGTAGTAATGTGATGAAGTATGGCATATCACACTCTGTCATACTACTTTCAATAACATTAATGTATACTTATAAAATGCAGAGACTTTTCAGAGAGGTCCTTGTCCAAATCTGCCAACTTTCCTAGTATGTGAAAAGCAGTAAGTCAAATGAATTCACAGTATTCATAAAGACATGACCGAAAAGTACCCAGATGACCTACTGCTTCTGCTGAGATTCTGAAGTATGCATCCAAATGACACTTTACTGTCCCATGAAGCCATGGGAGAGTTGTCATTATTCGTTAATAGTGAGGAATGGCAACATATGTGATGTACTTTATATTATATTATATTATATAGTACTGTCAATCAAAATAAATGAATTATTCGCAAATTCTTTCTGTATTTAAACGCGATTAATCGAGTTTTTAGTTTTTAATATTTTTATATTGTAATCATTTCACAGTTACTCGCCAAATTAATGTAGAAACAACTTAAAGACAGTATATTTTAAATATTTGTTGCAATGGCATGAATAAAGGCCAGTATCACTGATACTAATACTGCTACTGATTTTTTTAAACATTAATGATGGACATTCAACATTACAGTATAATTGAAAGCTATATCAATTTCAGCATTTATTAGGCTTTAAAAAAACAACTTTTAATTTAAATGAACTTAAAACAATCTTTCACATAAACATAAATCACATAAATAAATATTTACCTGTCTAACAGGACATTTAATACAGAAATTGAATAAAGTTATTAAACAGTCTGCACTGCATAAATAATAAATTAAATATAGATTAATCCTTATTAAAGCTACAATTTTCTCTGTTATCTTTGTTCTTTGATTAACAGACATCACAGAAACTGGTTTATTAGGCTGCTGTCACTTTAAGATCTGCCGCTGCCACACATGACGCGGATCTGATGCGCTGTCACGCACATCTCATTTTCTCACAACTCTTTAATTTCATTTAAGATGTTATTTTACACATTTAAGACGGCTCTTTTGAGAATACTCGACAAAATGGGCATTTTGGCATAGTTCTGTGTGTTATTGTTTGTTCAAGCGCTAAAGAGAACTTGATTCTGGTCTGTGTGTGCGATACTGGCACTCGTCTTTCTGTGCATGGTGTGTGTTTCACATAGACAGGACATTCACTGACAGCGCGTTCTCTTTTGTCTTGTCACGCTTGAATGGTTTAAAAGCATTTGCATGAATAAGAGCGTGATCATATAATGTAAGGTTAGCCCAAGGATGACAGAAAAAATGGATGCTACGTTAATTGCGCTAAATATTTTTAAAGCGGTAAACTGAAAAAATGTATCGCGTGCGTTAACGCACTAATTTTGACAGCACTAATTATATTATATTAAACGTCTGGTCACCCTTGGCTATTAACACATAAATAAATGTAGGGTTCTCTGTCAATATTGAGGTAGAAAATGAATGTTCAACATGGTTGCGTGACTTCAATCACGCAATATTTACCTACAGCTCAAAAAACTCCAACTGAAGGAATTTGCACCAACTAGTTTGTTTTTCCTTCTCTTTGCTAGATTTAAGAGCCCATCAGATGGTGAGGGTAGACATACTGGACCATTTAAAACCAAATAGTCTTGGAGAGTGAGTCAGAGTGAGTCACGGAGTTGTTTGCTATGGCAGTAGGTGAGCACAGCACCAGCATAAGAAACTCATCTACTCCATCTTTACTGTAAATCAACACTTTCGTTAAAGGGCTCATGTCACGGGAAACAAGATTTTCCTTGATCTTTTGAAATTAAAGAGTTAGAAGCTACACGTATAATTTTCTAATGTTCACAGTGCTAAGCTTCCTCCCCAGTTCACCTGGACCATTTATTTAAAATAATAAATGGTCCAGGTGAATAATAATAAGTTAATAAATAATATGTTTCTTAAGAATCAAATCATCATATTAGACTGATTTCTGAAGGATCATGTGACACTGAAGACTAGAGTAATGATGCTGAAAATTCAGCTTTGATCACAGGAATAAATTACATTGCATTATAGTAGAAAACAGTTATTTTAAATTGATTTTTCACAATATTACTGTTCTTACTTAGCCTAGAAGTCTAGACGCACCCTAGCGGCAGCAAATGTAATTTGCAGCCAGGGTCGTCTAGCAACTCTCCGTTGGCTTGCGAGCTTGAAAAACCAAACTCTAGTCAGGCCAATCACATCGTGTATAGAGTCGGTGGGCGGGCTTAACATGATGACGGCAGAGTTGCGACGGTTCCGCGTGCTACTTGAAAACAAAGAAGCTGGCGAACAGCGGTCTTTCGAATCGGCTTTGGCCGTGACTCTGGAAGACTCGGAGTTAAGCTTTTCTTTGAGAAAAGAACAAAGAACGGCACTGAAGTCATTCTTAAAAAAGGAAGATGTGTTCGGAGTTTTGCCAACCGGATACGGCAAAAGTTTAATCTATCAACTAGCTCTGCTTCACCTTCTTCGTTGCTCTGGTTGGTTGTAGCGCTATCCTATTGCATGCAGAGGGAATTTGAAAGACAACCGTTTATCCCGCCCCTCGGATTGAGCCCTGCCAATGGTGTGTTCCCAGACCCAACATCTTGATGTGGGTCTGGCTTGTCAGGCTAGTTCTTACTGTATTTTTGATCAAATAAATGCAGCATTGGTCAGCATAAGACACTTCTTTCAAAAACATTAAAAAAAAATCTTACTAACTACAAACTTTTGTACAGTATTATAAGTGCACTTAAATTATACAAAAGCATAAAAACACATTCTTAAAACACGGTCTAAGAGGACGTCTTGACATGTAGCTTTTTAAAACAGAAAAACTTGAAAAAATGTAGGTCAGGACAATATTATGGAAATATAATTGCTGTATAGGTGTGGAAAGCTGAGCCGTGATGAAAAGAAAATCACTTTGTGTACTTTGCTGGCAGAAATGATGTTTGTCATTAAGCAGCGCTCCTTCAGAAGAAGACTGAGCCGTCATGTCACATTTCCTGTTAGAAAGAAGAGGTTCATCTGCTGCTGACTGACAAATGAGGGAGTGAGACAGATAGCAGCGACTGACAGGGCCACCCAGACTGATCACAGGGGCCACCACTCAGCATGCTACATTTTTCAGGTCATTTTTCGGGTCATTTTTGTGCATGGAAGTGAAAGAGAGAGAGAAATATGTGACTTGATGCCAGTATTTGTGTGCGAGTATATTGTAGCCGTCACTTTTATGAGCCCGCCGGCTGCCGAGGCCCCAAACCGCAGGCATTACCCTCTCCACTGTTGTGCAACTCTTGCCCTAAAGTGATTATGCGTGGTGCCTGTCAGACTGGCCCCACTATTATGACACATAGACACACAGTGAGTGGCTTCAGCTCTCACATACACAGACATACCTTTCCACACACAATATTCAAACGCTGACCCACTTCCGTGCCGAAAAGCGTATCGAGTGTTTCATCTTGATTCTGTTTTGAGATTGCTAGAGAATATGGATGTTAGCTTTTTATTTTCATCAGGCTCACACTGTGGGATTTCATTTGACATCATTTACATATCTAATATGATAACTCATTCAGTTACCAATATGAGCATCTTAGTTCTGTTTAACACATTTTACTATATCAAAATCCAGTATATCACAATACAAAAATGCAAAAATATGTAACGTGGATAGTGACAATCTGTATTGTGTATAGTTCACCCAAAATAAAAAGTTTACAGAGTTTTAGTGTCAGCACTACATTAAACTACTATATATAATGCTGAATATAATGTATAATAATGCAGTGGGGGAATATTTGTGGGTCTTGATGTTTCCAGTAAAAAGTGGCCTACGTTATTTTAAACATATCTAGTCAGTGACAGAGTGCAGGCATATTCGTCTAAAATAATTCTGTATTTTCAGCTGCAGAATCATGAATATTTGTATTCAGGTGTCACCATTGTCCTATGCATTGGAGAGGCTACTCACTATGCATTGGAGAGGCTACTCACTGCAGAGCCATTACCTCCAGCCCCCCCGCCCTGTCTGGAGCTCCAGCTGCCCCCTCTCTTGACCTACTGAGGGCATGATGGGTGGAGCTGCATCCCCTAACCACACCCTAACCCTACCCATAACCCTATCTCTCCACCCATTAAACAGGTTAAGCTCCACCCTTAAGCTCCAGATGCTCTGCAGCGAGCACTACTTGGTGCATTGGGTTACCAGCACCAAGTCCAAGCCTATTCATTTCCACCCCCAATGTAATACCGAATTTAGCATTTTAATCGACAATACATTTTTTGTTAACATTTTACCATATGTCTTGGAGTATCGCAATAATATCGTTTGTGAGTTCAGTATCAAATCGTGACATGAGGGTATCGTTACACCCCTACTAATCAGCCAATCACATGGCAGCAACATGGTCAAGATGTTCTGCTGAAGTTCAAACTGAGCATCAGAATAGGGAAGAAAGGTGATTTAAGTGACTTTGAACGCGGCATGGTTGTTGGTGCCAGACGGGCTGATCTGAGAAACTGCTGATCTACTTTAACACACGACCATCTCTAGGGTTTACAGAGAATGATCCAGAAAAGAGAAAATATCTAGTGAGCGGCAGGGCCTTGTTGATGCCAGATGCTAGAGTTGAATGGCCAGACTGGTTCAGCTGCTGGGAAGGCAAGTAACTCAAATAAGCACTCGTTACAGCCGATGTCTGTAGAAGAGCATCTCTGAACACAACACGTCCAACCTTGAAGCAGATGAGCGACAGCAGCAGAAGACACACCGGTGTCACTCCTGTCAGCTGAGAACAGCAAACTGAGGCTTCAAATTGCACAGGCTCACCAAAACTGGACAGTAGATGATTAGAAAAAAATTTATTGGTCCGAGTCTCAATTTCTGGTTCAGAATTTGGCGTAAACATCATGAAAGCATGGATCCATCCTGCCTTGTACCAACAGTTCAGGCTGCTGCTGGTGGTGTAATGGTGTGTGGGATATTTTCTTGCCACACTTTGGGCCCTTTTTGAGCCACTCAATTGAGTACCAATCGTTTAAACGCCACAGTCTACCTGAATATTGGTGCTGACCATGTCCATCCCTTTATGACCACAGTGTATCATCTGCTGATGGATACTTCCAACAGGATAACACGCATGTCACAAAGCTCAAATCATCTCAAACATGACAGTGAGTTCACTAAACTTAAACGTCAATCATAGTCACCAATAGAGCAGCTTTGGGATGTGCTGGAATGGGAGATTCACATCACGGATGTGCAGCCGACAAATCTGCAGCAATTGTATGAGGATATTGGATGAGTCTTTCCAGCACCTTGTTGAATCTATGCCATGAAGAAGTAAAGGATTAGTTCACTTCAGAATTAACCCCAATCATGCCCCATGTCATCCAAGATGTTCATGTCTTTCTTTCTTTCTTCAGTCAAAAATAAATTAAGTTTTTTGAGGAAAACATTCCAGGATTTTTCTCCATATAGTAGACCTCAATGGCAACCAATGGGTTGAAGGTCCAAATTGCAGTTTCAATGCAGCTTCAATGAGCTCTATACGATCCCAGCCGAGGAATAAGGGTCTTATCTAGCAAAACCATCAGTCATTTTCTAAAAAAAAGTATATAGTTTTTAACCACAAATGCTCATGTTGCACTAGCGTCCACAACTTCACACATTATGTAGTCATGTTGGAAAGGTCACGTGTGACGTAGGTGGAAGTACCGCCCCAGTGTTAACAAAGCGAACGTGTAAAGACTAAATCAAACGGTCGGACGATTTTGAAGTTGAAGGAGAAAATGAGAGTTTTTCGGCCTACATCACACGTGACCTTTCCAGCAAGATTACGTAATGCGCGGCGCATCGCAGAGCAGTGCAAGACAAGCAATTGTGGTTAAAAAGTATATAAATGTAAAACATTTTTTTGAAAATGACCGATGGTTTCACTAGATAAGACCCTTATTCCTCAGCTGGGATCGTGTAGAGCTCTTTGAAGCTGCATTGAAACTGCAATTTGGACCTTCAACCCGTTGGTTGCCATTGAAGTCCACTATATGGAGAAAAATCCTGGAATGTTTTCCTCAAAAACCTTAATTTCTTTTCGACTGAAGAAAGAAAGACATGAACATCTTGGATGACATGGGGGTGAGGAAATTATCAGGAAATTTTAATTCTGAAGTGAACTAATCCTGAAGGCAAAATGCAGTCCAACCCGGTACTAGCAAGGTATACCTAATAAAGTGTATAATTATACTTTTATTTAGTAAGAATGCAATAAATTGATCAAAAGTGGTAGTAAATACTTTTACTTTGTTACAAAAAGTCTATTTCGAATAAATGCTGTTCTTTCTATTCATCAAAGAATCCTGAAAAAATGGTTTTACTGTTTTGAACATTAATAATAATAAATGTTTCTTGAGCAGCAAATCAACATATTAGAATGATTTCTGATGGATCATGTGACACTGAAGAGCGAAGGCGGTACAGAAGTGGGTCAACACTTGAATATTGTATGTGGAAATGTATCAAGTATTTCACCTTGATTTTGTTTCAAGATTGCTTGAGAATATGGATGTGTTAGACTGTGGGATTTCCTTTGACATCATTTACATATCTGCATCTGCATTACATTTAACATCGACCTGTGACTGTAACCTGTTTTCTCTGGCTGTTTTGAGCTCTGCGTGTGTGGCAGCTGTTTTTGTGATTGTGAATTCCTGGGTTGAGGCCGAGCCAGTTGGGCAGATTAAACGTGTGCCCACATGTGTGCTCCGTTTTGTTTCAATGAATCATTCATTTCATGTTGGCCTGCCGACTCACTGAGGTCGAACACAACATAGTAGAGTGAAAGCAAGTGGCGGGAGTTTTAAACCTCTTCACTCTGTTTTGTTTTGTTTCTGCATGTTGTTGATGTTTTGGTGAGCAAGGTTTCCATGCGTCAGTCTCTTCCTGTCACAGACGCCGGGGTTTCCGTGACTCATACAAAACTTGGAGTGAAAAGCTGGATCAACCTCAGTGGAACTTGTGTCTGGAGATGTTCATATTATGGTGACTGTGATTATGGTGACCCCCCCCAAAAAAAAAAACAAGTTCAAACTGTTCGTTCTAATATGATGAATATTTATGTACATATTAAAACAAACCTGTGTAATGTAATTAAAAGCATAAGAGAATCTTCAATTTTTTAAAATGTAAAAATCTTTAAAATGTAAAAATGTTAATAAATAAATTATATATATATATTCAAATGCATGTTATTTATGTATATTTATATGTATATACATCATTTTGGATTACATTTGAATATTTATGGTATATTTTATACTATTAAATGTAATTTTACATTACTAATATATTTTCAGATATTACAATCATTTACTATAAAATAAATGGATATTAAATAATTAAATAACATTACATTATAATTAGACATTACTAAATTAAGACTTATTAAATATCACATTTTGTGTTATATTTTTATAATAATGATATTATCATTTATTATTATTATTAAACTACATGTGTATTAAATATTAATTCATTATTTATTAAAATCATAGAAAATACTTTATTATTAACTACTAATATATATTAGATTATATAATTAATATGTAATGAATTATTATATTAATTATCCTAGATATTATTATTCATTATAATACTATAATGTCTTTAATAATTACTAAAGGTATATTAAGTAGAATTTCTATCAATAGAGGACACTTATACATCCTGCGTTCGCATTAGTCACAATATGCCCATCAGTTTAAGAAGTTCCCCTCGACTTTGACAGGAAGTCATCATCAGTGTGAGGCTGGTGATGTCATCGCTGAAGGAGAGTGCTGCTGACATGAGCGGCCTCTTCCTGTTCTCCTGTTTCCTCTAAAATCACCTCCCAAGCCTTCTTTTCATCCTTCCCTTTCTCACCCTCTTTCCTCTTCCACTTTCCCGTCTCCCACACGGAACCGTCGGATTGTTACAGCAGTCGCAGTGGAATCTGCATGATAGGAATTTTGGCTGACGCCTCGTGAAAAAGCCAAAAAGGATCGAATTCAACGTGCAATTAGATCTGGCCTCTGATCCGCACACGTCTTAACTTGATCTAAACCAGAACCGCTTACGCTGCTTATGTTACTACAAATCATTGTATTTAGACACGAAAGCCCTTTATTCTGCACTCACAATTACTGAGTGATCAGTCACATCAGAGACAGCTCGTAAACTTTATTGGATGAACCTCACAAAGACATGACCTGCTCACAATTCACAAGAATTTTTTTTTCTGAAAGAGAAAATAAAGCATGTTTTTGTACCTTTTATTTTTCACAACAATTAGGCACATTTTCCCTCCTAAGTTTTTTTATGCCCATTATTCTCAAAGGAGATTCTCACTGCTGTAGCCTAATTTAATTTATTCACTACTGTAACTTATTTATTTTTCTCAATACTGTACAGTTATTTCCTCATTAAAACATTAATGCAATACAGTGTTTTTTCATTTAAATCAGTGCTATGTTAGTATCATCTATATACTATTGTAGCGTTTAAACTAGTGCTGTCCTTTGCAGTTATAACAGATTCAGTGTTTATGGGAATTTTTGACCATTCTTCTAGAAGCGCATTTGTGAGGTCAAGCACTGATGTTGGACGAGAAGGCTTGGCTCACAGTCTCCGCTCTAATTCATCCCAAAGGTGTTCAGTCGGGTTGAGGTCAGGACTCTGTGCAGGCCAGTCAAGTTCCTCCACACCAAACTCGCTCATCCATGTCTTTATGGACCTTGCTTTGTGCACTGGTGCGCAGTCATGTTGGAACAGGAAAGGGTCATCCCCAAACTGTTCCCACAAAGTCAGGAGCATGAAATTGTCCAAAATATCTTGGTATGCTGAAGCATTAAGAGTTTCTTTCACTGGAACTAAGGGGCCAAGCCCAACCCCTGAAAAACAACCCCACACCAGAATCCCCCCTCCACCAAACTTTACACTTGGCACAATGCAGTCAGGCAAGTACCGTTCTCCTGGCAACCACCAAACCCAGACTCGTCCATTGGATTGCCAGACAGAGAACCGTGAGTCGTCAGTTAGTTGACAAGGCAACATTTCTAATTCTCATCTAGGTTTTATAGGTTTTCCAAAACAAAATTATTAAAAAAAAAATGTAATAGTAACAATCCTGTATAAATTAAAAGCTTCTATAATGTATAAACACTTCTAAAATTAAATAATATATCATAATTGATTTTTCCCCCCACATTATTTTAGTGGAAATGTACTTAATTGGTGTGGAAAATATCTTTAAGCAAAATATCATTTCTTAATTCGTTCCTTTGATTTTGGGCTGAAATACGACTCAGTCATTTGTTAAAAGTCTGCGTCATTTACTCTATATACGTCAATACACGTAGTGTTTCCCATAAAAAAATAATGATGTACAAGGAATTTAACTTCCTAAATTTGCCCCCCAAAAAATAACAAAATTAAATAATGGCTGTAGTCCGATTAACCCGCATCCTTGATTTGACCACTTCCTGTTGCTGAAAATAAATGTTCTCCTCTCCTCACTCAATGCGCTCAATGCCCTCAGTTCCCCTTTGGTACATATTTCACATTCTTATACCATGAAGTACTTCAAAACATACATACGTCTACCTTTGAGTTTAAACGCCTCTCGTGAGCTCTGACAGATCCGCTCATACAGAAGGCATCTGGTATGATTTCACAAAGCAAACGGACCTATTCAACACAAACCAAGCGTTGAGCAATTAGGTAGACTCTTTTTCCCCTCTTACACATATAGTGGCATGACAGACTTAAGCAACGGATTGTTAGTCATTTATTTGCACAACAACACATTAATCCAGTCTATTATCCTCAGCCGCCTATTGTATAGCGCTGACTTGCTTTATATCTTGCCTCTGAAGAGGACTGCATTGTTGCCATTTTTAATTGATTGTACCGAAATAATTAAAAATGATTCATTTGTCAAACAGTAGCATTAGCCTCATATTTGATAAATGAGTTGAATATCAATTCAGACAAAAACATTCAGAAATGTGCTTTATATAAACCCTGCAGGCCAACCACTCACAGATCAAACTTGCGTGACCTCAAGTGAAGTTTAAAGTGAACGTATGTCAGAGATCACCACTCTTGATAACATTAGCATTCTTCTCAGCCTTGCTCAGTATGCAATTCCAGCGAGGATAGGCACTGCTGCCAAAACAACCCAAATTTTCATATTTGACAAATTAGTTGAACAGTTAACAAATTACACTCTAAACTGTATTTCTTACTAAAACCTTTCAGTCCAGAAAAAAAGTGAATAAATTAATTAAATAAGTAATTATTTTGCATACTAGTGTGCTGCTTGTGCTATTTCTACCCATAAGATTTTCGTTCATCTTCGAAACATATATGAAGGTATTTTTAATGAAACCTGAGAGAGTTCTGTTCCTCCATTGAAAGGCCCTTTACCCAAAACTCTGATGCCTAAGAAGTCCATAAAGACATTGTAACAGAAATCATAAGATAGTAAGAGTAGTATGCTAGTATGCTATTCCAAATTCAGCCAATGAGTCAAGAAAAGAAATGTAAAACAAATCAACGTGTGATATTACTTTAGATTCATTCGTTTTTAAGGACGGCCAAGTAGGGCCGCATTAGTTAAACAGTTATTGGCACTCCTGCTCTAAACTAAAGTTGTGTCCTAAATGACGCACTATACACTAGTATGCACTTATGCACTCAACCGTGTAGTGTATGAATTTTATAAGGTTAGAGTCTAATAGCCCCTCCCGCTCCGTTACGTAAAGTTGAGTGTAGGGCTGCAACAAACAATTATATTGATAATCGATTAATCTAACGATTATTAGAAAGATTAATCGTCAAATATTTCACAGATTAATCAGTAGGCTTTGATCAATTATTAGATCAATTAAGCTTTTGCAATTAGTTAAAATATACCAAAAACTTTATATATAGAAAGAAGGTGCACTCGTATTATTATGAATGGGAGAAAGTGCAACGCGCAATATGGCGGAACAAGCCCCGCCTTCTAAATAAGAGCCAATCGGCGATTGGTAAAGTAATTGTGTCACTGCAGATGAAGCTCCGGTTGCTATAGAAACAGGCAGTGTTGTGAGACCCGCGCTTAGGACTGCGCATGCGCATTAGCTTTGTCCAGGCTCAAAAATGCATTTTTTTGTCAAGATTTGAGCGTTTAAAAACAAAATTTATGAGACAGTTGTTGTCAGATTTCATTGGTGATTTCAAATATGGAATTTAATCGTAAAATTTGATGTTTTCCTATTCAAAGAGATGCACTTGCATGCCCGAGATGTGTTTCAAAGATGGCTGCCGAGTGAAATGACTTGTCTTATATGGACTTTGGTTATACCTAATCTAACTAATAAATAAAACATGGAAATCACTTCAGCTTTTTAAAATGTCTTTCAAAAGTGAACTTCGAGCCAACTGACTAGACCAATCTCCTTCAGGTTTTCTGTCCTCCTCAGAAGTCATCAATAGTTCAACTGCTACAATGACTGGTGTGTTTTTATTGGGGCTGGGCATTGGCACAAATTTCACAACTCGATTTCTGTTCATAAGCTTGCGATTTAATTCTGATACAGATTCAATTCGATTCAATATTGATTCATTTGGATATATATATATATATATCAGCTACAGTACATGTTAATTTTTCTCAAGGAAAAAAATCTCTCAACTAATGCTATAAACTATACAGGGAACCCAGTCACTTGGTACTTTGCTATAATATTAAAGGTTAAAATTAACTGATTTTTATACAGTTGTATATGCAGTTTTATAATAATAGCATTATATTAACTTTTTAATAGGAGTAAACATATGAATATGTAATACAGTGCATATATTTAGCAAAATTCTCTTCTCTAGAGTTAATTTTGCTTAAAATGTTAGGCTGGTGATAAAAGGTAAATGTTACGTTACATGACATTGTTTATAAGCTGTTTTATTGACGTCTTTCCGTGGTTGAAACACTGATTGAGCGATTACATGAGACATAATACATTTCAGTAAGTTGTACTGTACCTTTCAACATACCTTCTGATGTTCATTCATGTTTATTTCATGCTATAACTAGTAGTAAAGAGGAAGAGATGTTTTTCCTCTTCAAATGTGCCGCTTGAACTGAGGCGCTATCTGTCACGCCACATTAAAGAGCCACAAAACACATTTATTGTTTGATTTTCGTAGTAAAATTAACAGAATTTAAAAGCTGAGACTTTGTTTCATATCAAAAGTAACCTGCTCTGTCTTGTCTGTCAATGCATTGTCCTCTTTTTTGTATTTTTCACTTTTCATGGATATTACTGCAGTGCCCCCCTGGTCAAACCGTGTTATTGCAGGCTCTTAAAATAAGTCATATGAGATCAAAATACCATTCGACTACACAAAAAAATATTGTCGACAATTTTTTATTGTCAACAATGACGACTAATCGTTTCAGCCCTAGTTGAGTGCATGAAGTGTCCAACATTCCACACTTTGTTTCACACTACACTATGCATTTTTTCGCTGCTAGGGGTCACTAACCTCTTCAAAACAATAACAAAGGTGTAGATTGATGACGCAGTGAATGAGCGTGGAATCATGGAACTTGTTGTCATACAGATGGATCAAATAATGTTTATGGATGAGTGAATGCATTCTGTCACAGACTGTGGTATAAAGCAGGGCGCGATTACTAATAAGAGACAGATATCAGCCCCACACGCGCGAGAACATTTGAGGACATTTCATTCTACCGAACTACCCGCAAGTGCTGAATTACTACTCATACAGGTCAGTTTATTTGACAAATTAAAATTGTGAGGAAACGCAATGCTGTTTCACTTGGTCTATGTTACACTATATAAACTGCATTTGAGTGTGTTGAAAGTTATAATGTTATTCTGTGTGTTAGTTTGTTGGCTGTATGAGACTAGCAGTAAGCTACATCAACATTAGAACATCATACTGATGATATTATAATATTTCGTGTTGAGCTACATAACATTGATTCGTTTTATGTACATTTGCTTACCTGTCTAATAAAGCACATGCAAGAACGGCATCTTTGTCAAGTCGAAGTTTGTTGCGAAGCTCTCGCCATCTCGAAAACGCCACGTCGATACTGGTCCTCTTTTGATTTCTCATTTTGTTCCAAAGTCTGCTTGCCATGGTCCATAATGTTTGAACGAAACTATAACAGCATACCGCTAGACGTTACCCAGTTGTCCACGTCTGTTGCCATGGTTTCTACGGCAGTAAAAGATGAAACCGAGGGTAACGTGGATATGACGCCATTGACAGGCGACTCCCTCACACGTCCCGGTTCCTTGGTTAAAATCGCAATTTTCTCACGATTTACAAATAGTTGGAAACATTTGGGATATTGTAAGTACTCAACTGAACAAAATATATAACACTGGCCTAGTGGTTTTTGGATATTTTACTGCAAAAATCTTACATATTGCATCAAGTGCATCATCTGGGTATTTGAAGTGCACTTTTTTGAAGTGTAATATTCAGTGTGAACACACTATTTATACTACAAAACAACATAGAATAGAGCACAAGTATGCAAACTGGGACTCACCTTATTTCTTACTAAAACCTTTCAGTAAAGCCACCCACAGTTCAAGGTTGCGTGACAGTTAGCGTCTACGGTGCTCAAATAAGGTCTCTTGCGGCCTGGCTGCAATAATACCCTAGAGGCAGACATCTGTCTGGCTACACTCGTCCACTGTACAGTAGCCTAGCTGTAGCTAACACTCGGACCCACCTATGAAACCCCACCTCACCACAAAGACATGGAATAGTGTGTCGTAACCACACAGAGTCTTTATCCAAGCACAGAAAAAGACACTTTCTCCCAAGCACACTCTAAAATATCTCCTTCCCTGATGGCCACAAACGTGGCTCTGTCCGTGCACAGTGCCATTCTGTACAACCGTTGGTTATACGGATACTAATACGATACATGCAGCCCAGAGGATGCAATTAAACATCATCTTAAGTCACTTAAGTTGTTTTAATGTTTAATTGTGTCATTTGGGTGTAGAAGCAGCGTACATGGCAGTGTGAAGGTACTTATAGTATGGTGTATTTACAAGTAGTGAAGATATGTAAAATATGTGCTGTGAACCAAAAGGTTCAAACCATGCAGGAAGTAATCCTAAACTATCATCATGTTCATATGGAATGTTAGTATACTGCCTATTGTTCTTGGGTCAATGACAAAAAAATACATTAAAGTACCCCTATTATGCTATTTTAAATGTTCCTAATTTTGTTTGGGAAGTCTCCTACAAAAGGTTTACTTGCCTCCAAGGACAAAAAACACTTTAATTTTCTCATAATATACATTGCAGCATCAGCTCTTTTCTTAAAGTGTCTGAAACGGTTCAGTGAAGGATTCAGTCTCTCTAAACCCCTCCTTTCTGAGAGTCTACTCTGCTCTGATTGGTCAGGTGGCCCAGTCTGTTGTGATTTGTCTACTCTGCTCTGATTGGTCAGGTGGCCCAGTCTGTTGTGATTGGTCTACTCTGCTCTGATTGGTCAGATGGCCCAGTCTGTTGTGGTTGGTCTACTCTGCTCTGATTGGTCGGATGGCTCAGTCTGTTGTGATTGGTCTACTCTGCTCTGATTGGTCAGATGGCCCAGTCTGTTGTGATTGGTCTACTCTGCTCTGATTGGTCAGATGGCTCAGTCTGTTGTGATTGGTCTACTCTGCTCTGATTGGTCAGATGGCTCAGTCTGTTGTGATTGGTCTACTCTGCTCTGATTGGTCAGATGGCCCAGTCTGTTGTGATTGGTCTACTCTGCTCTGATTGGTCAGATGGCCCAGTCTGTTGTGATTTGTCTACTCTTCTCTGATTGGTCAGATGGCCCAGTCTGTTGTGATTGGTCTACTCTGCTCTGATTGGTCTGATGGCCCAGTCGGTTGTGATTGGTCTACTCTGCTCTGATTGGTCAGATGGCCCAGTCTGTTGTGATTGGTCTACTCTGCTCTGATTGGTCAGATGGCTCAGTCTGTTGTGATTGGTCTACTCTGCTCTGATTGGTCAGATGGCCCAGTCTGTTGTGATTGGTCTACTCTGCTCTGATTGGTCAGATGGCTCAGTCTGTTGTGATTGGTCTACTCTGCTCTGATTGGTCAGATGGCTCAGTCTGTTGTGATTGGTCTACTCTGCTCTGATTGGTCAGATGGCCCAGTCTGTTGTGTTGGGTCTACTGTGCTCTGATTGGTCAGATGGCCCAGTCTGATGTGATTGGTCGACCACTGACAGAACGTGTAGGAAGCGAAACGGCCATTACCATATCTGAGTTTTAGCACCAGAGGCTTCCCACCACTTAAGACACAGTGATACGAACAGTAACGATAGCTTCAGCTTTACCGTATCAATTAGAATGCGAGTCCTCATAGTTTTAAAAGTAGATTTGCTTTTGCAGCGCAGAAGACACTCTTGTCTTCTCGACATGTTGACAATACAAACCAAATTCTTCCAGTCTCAGCTACAACCAAAAGTTCTGTCATAATTTACTCACTGTCATGTCATTGAATCCAAACACATAATACTTTTGTTGAACACAAATAAAGATATTTTTAATGATACCTGAGAGATTTCTATACCTTCATTGAAAGTCCTTCCCACCCAAATTTTGAGGCTTCAAAAAGAATCAAGCAGTTTAATACAATTCTTCTGTAGAGACACAATCACTTTATATGATGAACAGATTTAATAGGCTTTTATTCAAATATAAACACTGATCAACACACATACTATACACACATAGTGCACATCAAATATGCTAAACGGTAGCTCAACCGCACTTTCTTGGCACGTAAGAACAAACCTCATTGGTTCTTGCAGAAGCTCAAACATGCTTGCGTGATGCGAGAACAAACTTCATCGGTGACAGAATTTTTATATTTGTGTGAACTAACCCTTTAATAATACAGTATGTTAGTATGCTAGTAAGATAGTAAGAGTGGTATGCTATTCCAAATTCAGCCAATAGGTCAAGAAAAAAGCCAATAAAAAATTGTATGATTTTACTTTCGATTTATTTGTGTAATATGGGAGGTCAAGTGGGTGGCACTGCATTGTGGGTACAGTATTTCTTCCAGTGTGCTCTATTGCATCTAGGTATTCTATGTATACTGCAGAAATAAGTAGTATGGTAGAATAATACATAGCTCAAGACACATAATAAGTTGCTTTTGATGAAGCATCAGATAAATCACAAAGTAGTCGTGGATCATTAAGCACAGTGACTTTGTTGTAGATTTAAGGTCAGTTCCCTCTTTAAATTTTTATTTGCTTAGTCTTTCCATTAAAAAATTAGCAACAAAATTTATCTCAATAGAAGTTGGCGCAGTGCCTTCACTGCAGAATCACCACAGCAAACCACCACTATAAGGTCACGTTGATGCACTTCCTGCCAATGAGTGAGCATCCGCAACCTGCAAAATGTGTGAGAAAAGAAGTGTGAGAGGTGCTATATCTATTTCCTTCTGAGACCGCCCACCATGGCCCTGGCAGCTCTCTCGGTTTGATTCATCACCTGCTCTTGATGACGCCAACCTGATTCGCCGGGTAGCCTACCTCACTTGACACCCCATGGCCAAACCACACTTTTCCACCAGCAAACTGCAAACACAAGTAAATATATAGAATTTCATAAAGAGGCTGTGTTGTTTGCGCTGCGAAGAAAGGTCACTTGGATTAGCGATGGAATCTTCTCCATTGACGTTTTGGAGAGCCCTTTGAGACCAAAACAGGGTCTGTATTTATAACGTTAGCGTGTTTCTGTCGGAACAGCTGTACAAACGCTCAAAGGAAATGACTTTTAGATTGAGGCTCTTAAAATATGGTGTGCACTACAATCATGGAAGTTCATTGTTAGCAATGCTGTTTTTATCTCAGTGTATGCCTTCAGAAATCATTGTCGTTTGTTGGACTTACTCTGTCCTTTTTTCCTCCCTTTCTCCCACCTTTTCTGATATCAGACGCCTGTGTTTTGATAAGGAAGCGTTAGCTCTCGATCCCGTCCTTTTTGGGGCAGCGTGTGCTACTTGCCCTTGTGAGGTGGACTGTGGCTCCAGTGTTTTTGCGCCGAACGGTGATATTAGCTGGATCCGTATCAGCGCTAGCCAGTACTTCCTGTTCTAATACAATGGAAAGGAAGTCAACTAATAGTGCTGCACTCGACGACTGCTATGCTCTTTGAAACCCTGTGTTAACCTTTCTGCCATCAATTTGTATGCCATAACAGGGTCATTGGAGGCATAACATACACACGTTGACACTCACGTGTATACAGTATGCGGATATGCTACAGGCCAGGATAGTCAACTAGCTGACATTATTACAAAGTGTACTTAAGTGTCTTAAAGGGATAGTTCACCCAAAAATGAAAATTACCCCATGATTTACTCACCCTCAAGGCATCCTGTGTGTATATGACTTTCTTTTTTCAGATGAATACAATCGGAGTTATATTAAAAAATGTCCTGGCTCTTCCAAGCTTTATAATGGCAGTGAATGGGGGTCGAGATTTTGAAGCCCAAAAAATTTTGAAAATTATTGCATCCATCCATCATAAAAGTAATCCACACGGCACTGGTATAAAACGAGAATTTTTAAAGAGAAATGTTGGAGGATTTCGATATAAGAGAAGAGGAGCTTCAGTTTGTTGCCCAGTCTTATTTGTGTGAACCGCGAGAGGCGTCAATACTTATGCTCCTTCTACATCGCATCAGGGGTTACTCTTTTGACGTAAGTCGACTTGCGTAGGCCGTGTGCCGGAACCTAGTTATTTTAGTCTATAAAGTTTTAAATATGGATTTTTCTCACAAAAACCCATCGCTTTGCTTCAGAAGGCCTTTATTAACTCCCTGGAGTCATATGGATTACTTTTATGATGGATGGATGCACTTTTTTTGGACTTCAAAATCAGGACTTTGATATAACTCAGATTGTGTTCGTCTGAAAGACGAAGATGACTTGAGGGTGATAAATCATGGGGTAATTTTTATTTTTGGGTGAACTATCCCTTTAAGAAACTGTCATGAAACCGTCAAGATTTAAGTACACTTAAGTTGCCAAGTTTCAGTAATATTATCTGCAAGTACAGATTATAAAAATATTCTTTTATGCTTTGAAGTACACTACAAGTGCACATTTAATACAATCTCAGAAAGGGTGTTAGCGTCTAAATGTAGGTAATTGTCTGTGGTTAGCAAAGTTTACTAGTTGTCCATCAACTTGTCTAATTTGAAAATATGTGGTGTTACACATCATCAGAACCAATCTTTCCTTGTTCTAACCTGATAAATAGTTCAGATATCTGTAAGATTCGGCCTAGAGTAGCTATTATGTCTTTGCAGGCTAATATCAATCAGGCTAATAGAGGATAAACTGTAAAACCTGGAGCATGAACATGATTTATGCAAAAACTAATTAGTTGCTAGTTTGCATAACACTAAAGGACTGCCTTAGGAAACCACTGTGGTGTATCCTAGTGGGATTTTGCTCTCAAACACTGAAGAAGTGCCCTTTGGCAAGTGATAAAGTGCTTGGCTAATGCTCAGCTATGCTAGCTGACGGATATTGTCTGGGTTGTGTGTACTTTTTGCAGATGTTATGAAAGAAAATTGCCAACAACCCTTTAGCCATGGCAGACCGCCTATAGTCTTTTCACACAACGTATCAAAGCTCTCTGCCTCCAACAACCTCACTTGCGCAAGAACACATTATCAAGCACCCAGTGGCCAGTGAATAGCCTAATGTAAATGTGCTTGTGTTTTTTATTACACACACACACACATATATACTGTATGTACAATACTGTCCGATACTGTACGATAAGACAGTTAAAACATGCATTCTATACAGTATGAATGTGTGTAGTATGAGTGAAATCCAGACTACATTGGTCATGTTGTCATTGTCACGTGACCTATACAGCGCCAGTTGCGTCACTTTACTGTTCAATAACTACTACGAATTCATACACTTTGCCTACTATAATAGGAAGTTAGTAGGCATATTTTGATGCATGGATTGTGTCATTCGCAACATCACATATGATCCGGTCTCCATCTCCATTTTTACTATATTCATTTTGGAGTCTTGATAGGGAAAATTTTCCACAGTTATGTTGCCATATAAAGTGCATCCGAAATCGCATACTGAGTAGGTACTGCATTAGTTGTATGTGTGTAGCATGAATGCAATTCATATACTACATCCACCATGTTGGCATTGTCATGTTATTTACGACATCAGTGGTGTTGCTTCTCTACCAACTCCTCTCTCGTGGCCTTATGGGATGGAAGTGTGTCCATCGGATGCACACTCAAAAATCTCGATAAAAGTAGTAAATCATCCGCCTTATACTGTGTCATGAAGGATTCGGACATACTATTACACATAGGCCTACTGCTTTTGATATTCTATATAGTATGAATTCAGAAGTACATGGTTTCGGACGCAGGGATAGAATAAAGGGATAAAAACTATAGGTGTCCTCGATAAACTTCTGATGGTAAATTTTTATCACTGAGGTAAAAGTTGAGACGATGACTTTGATTTGAATCGCTCACATAATTCACATCAGCAAGGGTCAGATTGTCATACATTTTGTTACAACTTATTATATTGAATTATATTGAAATTCCCAATAAAGTTGGCACCCATTTACTAATTTTGCATCAGAATGTTGGTAATTTAAGTGGAAAGAGTGGTATTTCAAGGATACCAGCAAAAATTAGGTTTCTTCCAGGAAAAATGGAGCAGAGCATTGAGAAAATTGGATTGAGGAGTTGCACACTGGGAGCTTTGTCTAGCAGGTTTCTCCTTGCCCAAAATTCAATTAGTAGGAGCTGACGTCATCGCGTGACAGGTTTTCTTTTCATGAACCGATGGTGTGTCAGAGTGGCGTGTTTGAGGGGTGAAAGGACGAAGGAGAAAATTCAGAAAAGAGAATCCACTCATGTATAGATGGTTACCGTCAAATTAAAAGCACACTAAAATCATTGCAATGTTGTCAGCCAAATCATTGCAAATAAATTGTGAATATTTAATATATCACCCAAATTTCGCGTTTATTTTCAGTTGAACAAAATTCAGGACTGTGGCTTTTGGTGCAGCTCATGATTCAGTGTTTTCAGTGTCTCAGAGCGGCTCGATACACAGTAAATGCTGCTTCACACGAGCTTAATCTTAAATATAAAATACTAAAAACATTATAATAAAATGTAAAAAAAAATTTAATCAGAAGATTTCATTACAAAAAATAAAATATTATTTTTATTTAATTTTTGTATTTAATTATATAATTATTAAATTATTTTTATAATGTATTGTTATTATTAAATGCTTGTTTTTATTTTACAGTACAATTGTATTATTTAAATAGTAATATATTTATTTAGTGACTTGTTTATTATAATTTTTTTTAATGTTATTTTGACTAATAGTCATGTTAATTGAGAAAAAAGAGCAGATTTTGTCCTTACTTTATCATATGCCGGAAATTTGTCTTTGCAATATTCTTTCATTATATTTTAACAGTCAATACTGCCCAAACCACGAAACCATGCTGGTTCATTTTTACGCCACTTTCTTCAAAGGTCCACCTTCTGTTCAGGGATTTCCTCTTGAACTATCACATTTCCTCAGTTGCCTTTCCTTGGCAACACATTGCGGTTGCCAGGTACGTGAGGATTGTAATGACGATTGTCATTTCCGCCTCTGCGGATGGTTTTTAATGAAAGCAGATATGTAAATACAACAGGACGCCAGGCGCGTCACATTTCCCCATCCGCCTCTCCCTCGCACGCCGTTTAAGAGCTCCTTTATTGACTTTCAAAAGTAGGCCAGCGCGTATTACCGTGATTGTGCCCTGTTGGCTAAGATAGCTTATCAAAGTGCAAACACAGGAAATCAACACAAGCTCGAGGAGACACAACTGTCTCCTGTGCACATTAACACTCGAATAGGTATTAAGATTTTCTTCTGTCGCAGCTCAGGATTATTGGCTAAATCACTATAGGCCAAAGTGTGGCGGTAACGAGTGTGGTGAATATATTTAATTTCACTATGCCTCGAAGGCAGGCCGATTTAGGGATAGTTTGTAAAGCACACTAAATAAGATTAGGCCAACCTGGAGGAAATGGGACGCTAAATCGGTTCTCTTACACCAGCATGATCCAGCGTTATAGAGCGTGATCTTTATTTGGAAGGAAAACGAGCCCACACTGAAGTCTCGTGTTCAGCTATTGACTGGATGTATTGAGTTCAGCTGGAGTCCAATATTTCATATCCCCGGAGTGGAATCCGAAAAAGAGAGACAAACTAGAGGCCTAGCGAGACCTCAGCTGGAGCTGGTTCTGATTTGGGAAACATTCTGATCCCGTGAGTCAGACGGCCCCACAGACACACATTCAGGCCAGAGTCAGTCACGAAGGACTTGGCAACTATCACTTCAAGCTGGTTTAGTGTCCTATTCTAAAAAGGCTTTGAACATTTCACCTTTTTCAGAAAAACAGCAGCTATCTTTAGAGGAATACTCCAGGTTATTTACAGCTTAACCAAAGAGGACGATTTAGTTCTTTACTATGCCAATAAACCTTTTTACTGCAGAATTAATAAAAGTACATTTTTGCTTTTGAACTCTCAAACACATTTGTCTGCAGAACTTACTATGAAAGTGCTTAAACTAGGGCTGCGTCTCAATCAGCTCCCTAGTTCAGTTTCAATTCTTCTAGTGCACTGAAACGTTCGCCCCCTAAAATGTCCCACAATGCACTGTGAAAACCAGGATTGCTTCGATGTTCCTTTAACGGGAGTTGTGAAGCGCGAAACATAAATTGTGTGAGCCAACTCACCACACATAATGACACAACAACCGTTATTTAATAGGGCTGGATATTGACACAAATTTCATAATTCGATTCGATTTCCATTCACAAGTTTGCGATTCGATTCGATTTCGATTAGATTAGATTTGATATCAATTATTTTGGATATATATCAGATACAGTACATGGGAAATTTTCCCAAGGAAAAAAAATCTCTCAACTAATGCTGTATGTGTAAACTATACATGGAAGTCAGTTGGTTAACTGATTTGAATACAAACATAAATTACACTCGAGGATAATAAGGATAATAAGTTATAATACTAACTTTACAATTACATAATCATATTTCTACTCCAATTCATTTTTTTGAAATATAAACATTTAAATGGTGGCTGTCATAAAAACTTGACGGATTTATTGAAACATGCATTAAATATTGAAGAACATTAAAAATGATCATGAATAGGCCATGTAATGTGGTGTATATATCAAAATGCTCCTCTCTAGAGTTAATTTTTCTAGCTGACTAACAAGTTTATGGACACTGAATATGTTTTTTCTAAGGTAAATGTGATGTTACGTGACATATTGTTTACAAGCTACAATGTTCCGTTCATTCATCAACTGAAAACAGAATAGACTAATCGATTCTTGGGATTTAAGAATCGATATCTGTTCGTAAAAATGAGAATCGATTAAAATTGAGAAATCAATATTTTTTACCCAGCCCTATTATTTAATTATATTTCAACATAAATATTCATCGCTAGACATCTAGCGAACATCTAGCTACCATAATCTAGCCACCATTTATAATTTACAGTTGAAATGTTGAAAGGATGTGTAGAATGTCGGAAAAATATCAGTTCTGCTGTTGTTCATAAATACCATTAGTGATGTTGTGTCCGGAAATAGAGTCATCAGTGTCCTAATTTATAGTAAGCCAGCCAGGGTGCGAATCCGCCATGGCGCGAGCGCAACTGGCTTTTAAAGGGAATGGGAGATGACACTCTGATTGGTTTATTGCACTTTACGCCCAAAACATACCCATGACTCATTAAGAGACTAGGTACAACCCTTTTGGACCATGCGCAAGTATTATTCTATAATGCTTTACCCAATAAATATTGCTCCAAAGCAACAAAAAAAGAAAAGAAATAAAGGTTTCTCAGAAATTTTGAATGGACCCCTTATATTGGTAGTAGCATGTCAGTGTCAATAATAGAAAAAGACATAATTACTGTATGTTACTGCGTTTTCATCTTTCCGATTTGCACAAAAACCTTTGCCGTCTAGTATGTAGGATATGTATGGCCATTGTTTCAAATGAAATCACAACATCTAGTGATCCAGAATAATTCCATATCGATAAATCACCTTCTCACTTTTGTTTTCATTGTGCAGTCGTACCATATAATGAGGATGTTGGTGATATGCAGCCCAATTTCTGATGACTTGATTAAGAAAAGTGGATTTAATTAATCACTTTTACTCTTTAGCTTCAGCACGCCACTGACGGAATTTACAGGAAATGCGCGACAGGAAGTGGCGAGCACAGTATGCCTGCATAGTGCAAATCTAAGAGAAGATTGTTTCCTTGTTAGCGCTGAACTTCTGACACTCCTACTGACCTGACTTTTTGCCCCTGTGTGTGTGTGTGTGTAAAGATAGACATAGAAAGAGTTGGATTGGTATTGTGTATTTCTGCTCATCTGAGTCTCTGTATGTGTATGTATGACAGGAAGAGAGAGTTTGTGTGTTCATTTTAATGTGGCAATAAATCAATGTCTCCTTCTTTGCTGAGTACAGAGATCTATTCGTGTGGGCGTCTTATCTGTCCTTGTCTCTTTATAATCTCCCAGTGTGACTGCATACTGGCGCTGTTCAAAGGCAAAACCCGCGCCCCATTTGAACCAGTAATAGGAACCATTGGCATTGAACGCTTTGCAGGTTTGTCTGGGGAGAGCTGAATAAAAAGCAAAACAGCTGAACGATAATTTTAAAATGGACAGAACTTGGCACGGATATTGTTTTCGAGTTTCCAGACTTGTTGCCAGCTCAGGGAATTCCCTGATGTGCTGCCTGACGGAATGCGCTTGCATAAGAAGCAGAACTGTCAATCGATTAAACATGTTAATCAAATTAATTACATGATATGGTGATTAATTAATCAACTGAATCGCAATTAATATATCAATATTTGCTGAGAAGAGCCCCAAATATACACTACCGTTCACAAGTTTGGTCCGGGGTCTGTAAAATTTGGTAGTGTTTTTTTAAGAAATATCTTTTGCTCACAAAGCCTGCATTTATTTTATCAAAAATACGGTAAAACAGTAACATTGTGAAGTATTATTACAATTTAAAATACATGTTTTCTATGTGAATATATTGTAAAATATTATTTATTCCTGTGATCAAAGCTGAATTTTCAGCATCATTACTCCAGTCTTCAGTGTCACATAATCCTTCAGAAATCATTCTAATATGATGATTTGATGCTCAGTAAACATTTCTTATTATTATCAATTTTAAAATAAACTAAAAATTGTTTTAGCTGCTTAATATTTTTGTGGAAACCGTGATAATTTTTTCAGGATTCTTTGATAAATATAGAAAGTTTAAAAGACTAGCATTTATTTGAAATTACATTAATATAATATAATATAATATAATAAATAGTTTTAATAAAGAGATTTTATTTGTGTCTCTCAAAGTAAATCTACCTCGACTAGTTATGTCAAAAAAAAAGATGGATGTTTGATGTTTTTACTAGACTTTATTACAAATGAGCACAGTGTTATGCGTACTCAAGAAGCAAGCATTTACAACATGACGAAAACAGTCATCAAATAGTGTCATGTCTGGTTGGGGGAGAAGAATAACAACAGCTGAATATGAAAGTTTGTATGACATCAAGTGCAACACCACCACAGAGCATAACACATCATGTTAGAATATTAGCGGTCATGGGAGACATGACGCCTCCTGAAAGGCACGAGCCAATTTTATGTGATGACTCTGTAATTTTTTAAGTCAAATGAGATTACCTTCTATTTGCAAAGTATTTAATTGGTTATTATCCAAAAGTATGCATTACCGAATGGGTATTTAATATACAAGCCATTTTTTTCATAAAATTCTTTTATACTGTTAAAATTAAAACATGGAAGAAAAATTTTAATTATTGCTTCAAAACTAAAGTTTTGATAATTTATTATTATTACATTAGTGTTAGTATTATTACATTGACACGTATCTACATTCTACTGTACAACAGTAATATATTTGTCAAGTTAAACCGAACTTTTATTTTGACGGGTTGCCGTGAATACCGTTGAGTTTCTGTGTGTTTATGATATGACGGTAGTTTTTCTCAAATGAGACGGTAAAATGCTCGTAAAGTGACTCTGGAGACGACGTTCATGCATTCATGTTCTCACATGAGACGGCAAAGATGGAAATACGTGACCGTCACACGCGCTTCAGTGTGTACAGAGACACGCAGGACATGCAGGATTCATATTTAAATAGTCTTTTTGTGGTTTAATATTCATAGACATTAGTCTATATCACCAGATGCATTCTCAGGTACTGAAATTTGTCACCGATTGATTTAATGTGAATCATTACTCGGTAGTACCGACGTAATTCGGTTGGTGCCCTTAAAAGTACGGGGTTCGGTACCCAACCACACATGACATAGGCGGAAGTACCGCCCCAGTGTTTACACAGCGAACGTGCAAAGACTAAGTCAAACGCCCTTTACAAAAAAAAAAAAAAAAGGTAAAACAACGATGTCGGATGATTTTGAAATTGGAGGAGAAAATGAGATGGAGTTACCCTACCTTTTTGAACCGGAGTACACAGACGAACGTCACGTCACACATGACCTTTTCAAGTCGTGGACGCTAGTGCCAAGATGAGCAATGTGGTTAAAAAGTATATTTTTTTTTTTATTTTTTTTATTTTTTTAGAAAATGACCAACCACAACCACACAACTTTGCGATGCTGTTTACAAATGTTCGTTGGAACTGTGGTGTAGGGAAACACCGACTCATTGAACTATGCTGATAACAACAGAACTTGTGACCATAGTTGGCTACCAATGCTTTTGGGAAACACACCACAGAGCGTTACTGACAGACTAGGAAGAGAGGGGCTGCAACAATGTCAAATATGTGAAAAATATCCAACCATGAAGACCTATTCTAGTTGGTCCCAAAAAATGAAATCAAGACTTTGTAAAGGGGCTTAATGGGTCCTCTTTAAGATTTTGGTCATAACACTAAACGTCCAGCCTCTTTCCAAGGCTAACCGTTGAAACGTTTGGATTAGTTTCCACCTGACTGCTTCAGTTCTGGGGCTTGGGTTATACTTAGTACGTGTGAGACCTGCTGAGCTAGTGATGAGCTAATGACAGGTCTGGGCGCTCTCTCTGTCTCCTGCTAACCACACTCACACATTCTTGACGTCTGTCAGCAGAAAGCAGCGCTGTCTACACCAGACATGACCCAACACGAGGCCAAGGCTCAAAACTAATGCATAATTAGACCCTCGTGTTATGCTGGACTTTGTGTTTTGAAGACGTGAACGTTGTGAGGTGCATAACTGTTGTGTTCGTTTTGCGGCCTCTGCTTTTCTTCGGCGCAGGCGCCACAACATTCGCTCCCCTGCAGCTGCAAGAAACTGCTTTGAAGTCCTGTAGAAACTAGATCATCTTAGCACACTTCGTGCGATTATTCAGTCTTTTCTGATGTCTGATTATCAAGTGCAGGCTGAGGACTGTCTCTGTGTCTTTCGTCCAGAAGAGAAGCTCCCACATATGACTACATCTGATTCACACCGGCCTTCTCTCCGCTGTCCTTTTCCATTTCAGCGCACAGAAGACAATTTTAGTGACATTTTAATTCTGCTTAAGAAGTTGTTTCTTGCTTCTTCAGGCCGACAGGTTCCGTCATCACCTTCAAATCAGACTGCAAACTCACAAATCAGCTAAAACATGATTTATTTCTTTCACTTGCATTTAACTTAAAATACTCTGTAATTTTTGGTCTTACATCAAGAGTAGCCTAATACGTCATACGTAACTGACTAATTTTATTTGTGTGCACTCACAATAAATATAGGTGCGTGCACTATTCTGCGAGTCAGCATCGTCAACTTCATCACTGCAGCCGAAAACACAGAAAACACTAGTATATCAAATGATTAAAATGTTCAGACAGTCTCCTTGCTGTTTTTTTCACGACACATTTATAATCATTACTTTTGCTGGTGCGCTGTGGCAAACGTGCGCTGTGGCAAGCGTGCGCTTGAGCGCTGATTAATCTATGTATTGGGAATTAAGGCTCATTATTATGATTTGGCTTATACACGTGCGATTAGTCAACTAATCACTTAAATGAATGACTAATAGTTTAAAAAATCTTTAGTCGAGGACAGCCCTAGTTTTAGTCAGTTTGCATGGTAAAACCCACTGTAAACGGAAAGGTGACACTACACATTCCGTTCTATTGACTTCCATTCATAGACCAGAAACACAAGCTCATGCAAAGAAGTTCCAAATTTCAAGTTTGCTGAACTCAGATTTGTATCACATGAAGATGTGTGACCAATAGAAGATCGATACATCATGGCATGACTTAAAAGAATACAAACTTTAAAGCCACAGGTTTGCAGGAAAGTGGAGTAGATATATAGTATATTTTTACATTTTAGATATATACAAAGTTCTGTCGTGAAACTCTAGATGGCGCATGCTGATAGGTCCTTAACTCAATCTGCTTGCAATCACATCATTCTCTATAGGGCACAGCTGATTGGTTCCTACTGTATCAGTAGCCAATGAGCTCGCTGCTCAACCTTCAAATACTCAGGTAGCATTTGCTGTAGCAGTTGCAGCACGCTTTTTAGAAACCCTCCACCTTCCCCAGCTCCACCTGTATAGATCTGCTACGGGTAATTCATGTACGCTATATTGTACAGCAGCAGCGTGTGTTACTTCCTCACAGCAGTGTGTTGTGTGTGTATTGGCAGTAGCAAGTCCTGTACTTGCTCTGCAGCAGCAACAGCGTAGCATCCAAAACAATGTTGTATGTACGTACATTTAGCAGCTGAGAACTCGCAAAGAGCTTAGAAAATGTGTAAAGGAGTCAAAACAGTGCCAGGGATTCCTCCATTGCGCACACAAATGAAGATATGCTGCAAGGAGACGGCGTTTCCAACGCCTGTACGAACTGTAATGGGCAACATTGCGACTATTTCAAGTTGAAGCCTATTAGTCAAAGTCGTTTAGCCAATTCTAATCAATTCTGAAAATGTGTTATTTTGCACATCCCTAGTTCTGATTAAGAACTGGTTTTTGATTCCCAATGCTGAAGATCAGTAAATCTTGGATGCTTAGAGATGGAATGAGAGGGGGAAGGAGGGGTCACAGTCGTAGAACAGTGTGGCCTTTCAGGCTCCTTGGAGGAAGGGATTGAAGTAAGGAGGGAGAGAAATAGAAATGGAACTCTGTGTCCTTGGCTTGTGGACTGACCCGAACACATGACCTCCATCTGCCTGTGCAGCTTACAGTGACATGCACTCAAACACACACACACATGCATTAATGTATGTTAGTGTGTCACAAAATGACTCACATGTTCACGTACAACCAAATAGACATATATGACCACTCACTTAAGCCAGAACTATACTCTTCGCAAGTATGCAGACAGGAATGCTTGGCCAGCGTATTGCAAGTGTGCGTACTTCGACAGAAACCAACCTCAATACTCAATAGAGTTACCTTGAAATATCTGCACTATTGAAATGGATGTGTTATTTTTCAGGTAGCTAGCTTTAAACATGTCGACTGTTTAACTGACGGCAACTAACTTGCTCAGAAAGACTGTTGGTTGGTCCACTATGTTCCTTGAAAGATCCATGCCTTGAAAGATCCATTAACTATACACACTTATGGTTATGACCAAAATCAGATTGAAAATTGATATCAAATCAAAGTTTAATCGAAACATTTAAATGCATTTTCTCTGTTCTTTTGTTGGCTTAGTTGGGTCAATGACAAATAACAGTGTCTACACCGGACGGAACCATTGTTCTAAATCCATTTGTACTGTTGTCGGAAGTCACGTAAGCACATAAAGTACATCAAACATACAATGAGGCATCATTTTCCCTCCACATCACACCACACCACACAGCACAACGCAATATTTTTTGAGGTTCATTTCATGAAATTATGTTTTTGCGGAGTCACATCACATGATGCAAGGGCAGTTGTATCACAGTGACATTTCTGTTTTTTTGTGTTAATCATAGAATAGTTGTGTATGAATTGCATTTTTTTATGTATTTTTGAATAAATAAAAAAATCAATGTCACATCATTGACCCAATTACTGCCTTTGTAGTGCAGAGTAAAATAATATGTTTTTTTAAGCTAATGCCTACTATAGTGCCACTTGTGGTGACTCTGAGAATGCAGTGTGTACTTGCGCTGCATTATCAATTATGAACACATTTCCAAATGTAATAACTCTTGTACTTAAAGTAGAGGTCTTCTGGGGTCCTAAAATCTGTACCCGATCCGAATCAACCCAAATCACTTCTTACCCGACGAGCATTAAATCAATTTTTTTTAAAGAAAAACCCGACCCGAGACAGACCCGACACGCTGTTTTTGTGTGTGTCCCTTTAAATGCAAATGAGCTGCTGCTCCCGGCCCCCTTTCAGCAAGAAGGTGGAGCTTCAAGAGCTCCAGTTAGCAGCTCAGATTACCTCATGCAGACACCCAATGAAAATGTCAGAAACTGTTCAGCTTTTTATGTTCAAACCAGAGTCGGACAATGATGGAGAGACTCACTAAGAAGTGACAACATGTAGAATGCAACAGGACGTTTCTGAATGGTTAGTTGATTAATTTATGTAGCTGATGTGGAGTTAACTAACTTCAAGTCATCGATTAGCATATTCTATCATGATAATCTATAAATCGCTCGTGTGGGAACTGTTGTAAGATGCCTACAGAGCCAGAGAATATATACTGCATGAAGATAGAACAGGTAGTTTAGTTTAATTACGGTTATAACTTATGTTGTCATCTTGCTTTTATGACATGCTATTGCATTTGTGTTACGTACTGTATTGCAATAAATGTGAAAAGACAGACGTGACAGCTTGAGCAGACTCCTAAATGTGCTCTACTACAACAACTCTTCCTCTTCTCAACATGGCCTCACCCCCTTTATTTAGGGTCTGTAATGTCACCAACCCGGGAAGAAGCTCGTTGTAGTCCCTACCAGCCTTAAGTCCTTAAGCCAGTCCTTAAAAAGCGATTTCTGTAAAAGAAAATATCTCCCTTTGCATTGAACTTTGAGCGTCGTAACTTTGCAGATGTTGTTCATGCTCAAACAGCAACATTACACACTAACTAAAGTTAAAAATGTGAAATCATAATCAACCACTCCTTTAAATAATAACATTTTGTTAAATGCCCGACATAGTTTAAAAGAATTCGGGTCTTCTCGGGTCCATTCGGAAAAAGCACATTTATTTTAAATTACCCAAGGCCCGAGGCCACTAATACCGAATCTGACCCGTGTCTGAGGAAGTTTTGGTCCCGAACCCGCTCGGGTCTCAGTCGGACCTAGGGTTTTCGGATCCAAGTGGACATCTAACTTGAAGCATTTGAGTTGATGTACTTGGGTAGAGTATGCATATTTAAGAAACATCCCGGGTTATTTTCACCGTAATGTTTTTGTATCACATGTGGCATGCTAATCAACAGTATGCTACACATGCAGTACTTAGACATTAGGCTAAAAATAACCTAGAATATTAATTTAAAGCTGTTCTCTGTAAGATTTATACTTATCAGGCCATAGGGCTTGAATGGCTATGATTTATAGAGACATTTTAAGGCATATTTAATGTCTAGATGTCCATTATTTAAGGGGGCAATGGAGTAGTTGAGCTCTTGGGTTTGTATCTGTGGTCTGTAGCTTTTTTTTAAATTCTCTCAGGAGTGAGAATGACTGTGGCTGGATCTGGTGCCAAACAGAAGTCTGCCAGAGGAGGAGTGCAGTAGGGCAGCTCTCTCTCTCTTTCTCTCTCTCTCTCTCTCTCTCTCTCTCTCTCTCTCTCTCTCTCTTTCTCTCTCTCTCTCTCTCACTCTCTCTCTCCACCTCCAGCTCCGCTCTGTGGCCTGGCATTCCAGTCCGCTCTGCACACACTCACATGCTCAAATACACAACCACTGCTTCCTGAAAGACAGGAAGTGAGGCCGGCTTCCTGTGACAGTCCTCTTTCATGTGGTCACTTCCTGGCTCTTGCTGTTGACTTTCTTCATTGTTCCTGCAGCAGGGGCTTCAAATCGTGTGTATGTGAAATTAGTATTTTGAATATGTAATAGCAGTACATGCAAGGGTATGATAACATGTTTGTCAGTGTTAACACGGTGAAGGACATCCTGGAAATAGGAGTTTGAAAATGTAGTTTTTGAAGACTTTTCCAGGCATAATCTAATAATCTAACAAATAAAATCGTCAAAAGTCAAGGAAGTTTTTATACTCAGCTTGGCAAGAAAGTGCTCATTGTCGACACATTGTCTTGCTCAAACGTTTACACACCAATTGCAGAATCTGCAGATTCTTCAGTTTTCCAGCATCTTTTGCATATTTGAACCCTTTCCAGCAGTGACTGTATGATTTTGAGATCGATCTTTTCACACTGACTCAAACACTATTAAAACTATTTAAAAAGGTTATTAAACTATTAAAAAACAACCATCACAAAACAAAAACAACAGCCGTGGATCGTCCAGGTAACAACACACAGTATTAAGAATCAAGGGTACATAAATGTTTGAACGGGGTTTATACATTTTTATCTTGTGGACTATATGTGAACATCTTTTATGTATAATATAACAAAAATAACATGCATTTTGTGTGAATCTTCTTATTTTGTTAAAATTTTTCACAGATTCTGCAAGGGGTGTGTAAACTTTTGAGCAAGACTGTATATAAAATCAGTGATCAAAAGGTTTGAGGACCCTAGTTTGATAATTTGTTCACTTCCAAAACACTGAGCATTTTTGTAATAATTTTATATTTTTAAAAGGTAATGGTTTATATATTGATTTTTTCCCGACCTAAAATAAATGTAATACATAATTGTAACTGAATTTGACAGCCAGTGATCATCAAGCATTTTCGTTGTATGAGAAAGAGAAGATTAGACATTTTTGATAAAAATTTTGATAATAAGTTTGTTCCATGTGGAAAATTCTTCGGATTGTATGACTCAATTGGACTGACCAAATATTATTATTTTTTATAAGCTGCACTGAAAATGCACATATACATACTGCTCAGAAAAACGAATATAAAAATTGAACATTATTATAAAATTACTAATTATTTTCTTTTCGTACAGTGTACAGCTTGCAGAATCTTTCTTTTGTGGCCAGAGGTGTGCTCCATGTAAATGAAAACCTGAATTTCCAATTAAATTTGGAGGAGTACAATTGTCCGCCACTTGAAGTCAAACTTCCAGATACAGATGTATGACAACATGGCGGCACCCACGGAAGTGTTCACAGTTAAAATCAGTTCCTTTTTACAACATAATGTAGGCACTTTGACACATACTTGCCTTTTATATGATCATAAAACTTTATGAAAAAATTCAGCAAACATTTGCAGAGGTAAATGTGTTAAACGCGGTAAACAATCTTCTCTGTTGACGATCACACACCTGTAAAACAAATGCATTGCCATTTTATTTCTTTAAACATCAAAAATCAGCGATATAAAGTAAGAATATTACACTTTGAATGAAATACAGCATAACACCAAATTACTACAAATGTATTATAGTATAACTGTAACTACCATATTGTGGACACCATAAAATATTAAAAAATATATTATAAAAATATAAGAATATGTATTTATTTTTAATTAATGAATTTATTTGTTTTTATGGCATTTTTGCCATTTTATTCAGATAGTACAGCTGGAAAGAGAATATGAAATGATTGAAAAGTGGACATTTTTCAGCGCAGCACAATATGCTGACAATAAAATATATAAACATTTCTACTGTAGGTCAACATAATGATATGATTGATTTGCATAGATGACACATTGTGTTCATAGTCGATCATAACATTCCGTTTTATATAATGTCGTCTCATTGTGTGTACTGTTGTGGTATCTGTGGAATGGCAGTATTGTTGTGAACCCAAGATTATAGGATCTTCACACAACAAGAGTGATGGTTGGGGTTTAGTATCCACAGACAGGAATGTGGATTGGGACACTGTATTTCCAGAAGAGATAGGGTATTAGCGGGCTAGCTGTGATTACGTTTGAACTTTGAACACAGTGATTAGCTGGAATGTCGAAGTTCCTGTGTTCTGCCGCCACTAATACATCAACTATTGTCAAAACAGGCTAAAAATGTGTCAATTGGGAAGGAAGCTGCAGACCTGCACACAGGATGAGCGCGCTTTGATATCGTTTGGGTTCTCTTTGTCGTCTTTTGGCCGTATGTTCTCAGAGTGTTTTCGTCCAGCGTTTTCCAAAAAGTTGAAAATCATCTTACTGCGCATGCGTAAAATGTAATAAAAGCTCACTGAGATAATACAGAGAGACCAGAAATAAAAAAGTTCTCATGCTATTCTTCTAGCACGACCATTTTATTAGCAAAATATCTCACCACTTACAGGTGTGTCAAGGTCGCACTCAACTGCCATTCCATATATGGTCTAAAACGCAATTGCCCTCTTGTTTGCGCATTGCGAATACATTTTCTGTCATCTTTGCAGGAATGCAATATGAAGATTGTACAAAGTTACATTTATATTCAGCAACACTGTTTACCACATACTGGTATAAACATAGATATCTATTGGTACAATATGTGTCACATGACTAAACATGCACCATCGTTTTCAGATGCCTCCATTTTTACAGTTCACACTACAATGCAAAAAACTGCATTTTTAAATGTATCCACTTTGTTAGTGCGTCTTTAAAAAGCTTAGTGTAGCATCAGTGTAGATGGAAGGGCAGAGAAAAAGATGCATTTTCAAATGTATCCAGATTAATGTGGATGCAGCCTCAGAATGCCACGTTCTGTCCTGATATTCCCCAGACCCCCCCCATTCTTCCAAACCTCTCCATATATCCATCAGTGAATCGTCTTCTAATGTGGTTGTGGTTAAATTTGTCACGCTATACAAGATTGCGGACTGGCCAAGAGGCATTTCACACGACATGCAAAGTTATGTTTTAAAGCAGTGATGCTGTGTTTTTAGTTCTGCCATGTGTGGAAAAAATGTAAGCCAGATGGACAATGTTATGGTTAGTGTGTTCAGTTGGTACTCTTCTGCTTTGGATTCATGTTGTGCGTAGCTCTGAAGTGTTGTTGATTTTCAGGTTTTGCTTCCCTCTGTTAATGATGACACATATAGTGTAAGTCTTCACAGGATATTATCTGTCCAGTCATTGTGATAAATCCCTGTTCATGGACCATGTGATGCATACTGCCCACAACAATGGCAAGAGCTGTTTCTGATTGGCTGGCTTCACACAAATTATGGGAGTCTTAAAAAAAACATTTATACCAAAATTTTTATTGAATAATGACTTGAAAATGTCAGGTGGTGTAACCATCCCTATTTCTACTAATTTTTAAGGTCAAAATATGTGATAGTTTTAAAAACTTACTGACACAGTCATAAGGGTGTACAGAATTCCTTTCTGTGATATAATTTCCTGTTTTATGGGTTTTTTTACGGACACATGACAACAAAATGGATATACCACACTGACTTTGGTTGTTTCTTAGTCAGATGGCTGTATTCTAGGCTGCATATCTCGGCTGCCACGTCTCCAAGCTCCATTGAAGGCTGTCTCAATTTGAAAGATTCATTTGGCTTATTTTGAAGGATGCATCGTGTATCATCTGTATCCTCCAATCACCCACAATCCTTTGCACAAATTCCAATTATAAAAAAAAAGAACTGGCAGAAAATGAGTCGCCATTGAGCTTGTCCAATTTCAGTATGTAATGCGAGACAAAAAAACTGAGATGAAGACATTATGTAATATAATTATGTAAGATAATATAAATAATTTTAATATAAAGTATTTTTTCCAAATTAATTTGTAATGGTATTTTCTGTATTAAATACATTTTATCTGCATGTCACAATTTAGCTGCGTTTCCATTAACCTTCAAATTACGCAAATTGAAAATACGCCCAAGTGAAAAGCGTAAATTTCGCAAAATCTCCCATATATCGCAAAAAAGGAAAGAAAAAATTCGAATATTTCGCAAAACTGCAATGGAAAGTTTTTTTCGCATTTACAGGTCACCTGGCGTACATAAAAGTCAATCATTCTTTAAAGATGGCGTGGTATTTTTGGACAGAAGATGAGACCGAGTTCTTTATTAAACTCATAAAAGACAAAATAATTACGGGAATACTTTTGCATATTGGAACAACAAAGAAATGCCACAATTTATCAAGACCTTGAAACAGATATGATGGGAGGCCACTCCCAAGTATAAGGGGCTTTCCTTAACATTAATGCCTGGATAACACGCCTACATCTCCTTCGATTCAAAATAATGGCTAGTGCAGTGGCTTTGATATACGTAAACCTCCTAAGATCTGTCGCCATGATTTTTGGAATGACTTATCGCGAGAGGAAAAAATTACGTTTTAATGGAAACGCCGTCATTCCGCAATAGTTTTTTATCGACATTTAGAAAATACCGCAAAAGTTTTGTGCAAATCTGTAATGGAAACCCGGCTAATGACCATATGTGAAACAGCCACTATAGGATTAATGGGTCAGATATAAAAGAAAAGTAGAGAAAAAAATCATGTCTCTAGTCTGCATGTGCTTCATGAAGCCTTTTAGTTCACAAACAACCGCAAAGACCATCTTAAGCTGCCATCACATCCTGTAACTATCCATTAACAACTCTAAATTAGACATAGGAAGCATTAGGCCAGCATTTCAAAAATACCCCATTTTCCACCTCTCTAGGGAAATGGTTCTAATGATTGAGATCACCATGACAACGTAGGTAATGTGTCTATGCCAGGCTGAATGTTTGCCAGACATTACGGTATGTGAACTCGTCAGAATGATAGAAAAGTTCATAATTATCCTGGACTTAATTCGCCCTAGTGCCACAACTATTTATTGGCAAGAGTAGAATAGCAGGCATAGAAATGGCTGCTTTGGTTGGTCATTAAGATTTTTTAAGATTTTATTTTATTTTATTTTTTTTATCATTTTTGCTCTCCTGTAAAGGAACAGATAAAGACACCAAAAATGTTTTTGGAACATACATGTGACTGTTTCGAATGTTTTTTTGAAACAATCCCTGTCTTCCATTGTTCAGATGAGCAGGTAGTTAACAGGCCAAGCCACTCAAACAAGCAAAGCAATCTTTTGAAATGCCAGTGTTTATGCTCTTATGGTAAATCAACTTATGAATGGCTTACTCATAGTTGCGTTTGCATATAAAACTGAGAGGGTACATGCCACCTTTAATACTTTCAAATCAATTGATCGGAGGATAAAGGCCAGCCTTTCCAAGACAGATGTATCATTAATAATAGTCTTGGTGGTCTAAACTTGAGGATTATACTTCAAATAGGAATGTCCATCCTCACTAAAAATAGATTTATGTTTTTATGATTCACAGCAAAACTGAAGGGATTCTTCATTCTATTTGAATGCACCACTGAGAGCAATTTGTAAATATTTGCAAGAATATGTTTAAAAGAATGGCCGATGTTCAAGGAAAACTGTCTCCTTTGAATGACAGAAAATGATACATATAGGTGAAGGAAAGGGTGAGTGGACGAAAGCGGAGGTGAAGAGAAAAGAGAGTTTAATAGAAAACAGCTGCTGTGAGGATTTGCACTCTGCTGATTTACCGTCAGAGGGGAATTTACGGGAACGAGGCAAACTACGAACATAACACTCATGCTTTTTCTCCTTGCTCTCCTTCTCTTCCACAGAACTCAATCAGACACAACCTGTCCCTACATAGTCGGTTTATCCGTGTGCAGAATGAGGGGACAGGTAAAAGCTCTTGGTGGATGCTCAACCCTGAAGGCGGCAAAAGCGGTAAGTCACCTCGACGCCGGGCCGCCTCCATGGACAACAACAGCAAGTTTGCCAAGAGCAGAGGACGAGCAGCAAAGAAAAAGGTAAAAGCTGCAAGCCAAACCTTGCTGTGATCTCTGATAAACAGTACGCACTCTCCATGAATATACAGTTCTTTTTCTCACGAGTGGTTCTGTTTATCTCTAGCTGGCTCTTCAAGGTGGTCCCGAAGGGGGTGCAGACAGTCCAGGCTCTCAGTACGGCAAGTGGCCCGGCAGTCCAAACTCCCACAGCAACGACGACTTTGATGCCTGGACGGCTTTCCGTCCCCGCACCAGCTCCAATGCCAGCACACTGAGCGGTCGCCTCTCGCCATTTATTGACGACGAACTTGGCGACTCTGATGTCCACATGGTCTACCCAGGCCCAGGGTCAGGGGCCAAAATGACCTCCACCCTCCCCAGCTTGTCTGAAATGGCTGGTTCTCTGGGTCACAGTGGCTCTGAGAATGTGATGGAAAACCTCCTGGATAACCTCAACTTGCTCTCACCTAAGAACCAATCAGTGGGGCCCACAGGAGGCCCGGGGTCAGGATCCAACCAGTCCTCACCCTCCTCGCTCATGCAGGCCAGCCCTGGTTACTCCCCCTACAGTTCCCCAGGTCTGGCTGCAGTCAACCAGCAGACTCAACAAGACTATCGTAAGTGTCTCTACAGCCAGGCAGGAATGGGCAGCATGTCCCCCATGCCGATGCAGTCTCTGCCAGAAAACAAGCCCAGTTTTGGTCCTGGTCCAGGATCTATGGGCCAGTTTAACTGCACAGCAGGGCTGCTGAAGGAACTTCTTACGTCTGATGGGGAGCCTGGAGAGCTCCTGCCCTCGGTGGATACCGTTGTCTCCCAGTCAGCTGGAGGTGGTGGATGTATGTTGCCCCCCTACAGCAGTGGGCGGAATGAACTTATGGGAGGTGGAGCATCTCATAGCCATGCCCTTTCTCATCCGCACAATATGCACGGACAAGCCCCACCCACATCTGTGGCATTGAACGGGCGATCGCTGCACCCTCTGGCCGCGATTGGCCACAGCAGTGCCGGTGGACGCCTGGGAAGCGTCAAGACGGCCATGCAGATGCAGTACGGAGGCTCTGGTCATCTTGGAGGTGGGATTCCTTACTGCAGCCTCAACAGCAATGGATATGGCCGTAGCCCAGGCATTATGCCCCACCAGCAACATCAACACCTAGAGAAGCTGCCCAGTGATCTGGACGGTATGCCTGTGGAGCGTTTCGAATGTGATGTGGAGTCCATCTTGCATGATACGCTCATGGATGGAGAATCGCTGGACTTCAACTTCGACCCCATGGCCACCCAACAGGGGTTCCCGCCTCACAGTGTAAAGACCACCACTCACAGCTGGGTGTCTGGGTAAGTTTTATCTAGTAGACAACTTATCAGTGTCTAGAGACCTGAAACTTGACTTCTTGAGTAGTTTTATAAAACACCTTTTGACACTATGCAGATGACTTAGATATGTGAGGTGGCCTCTTGGACAGTAAAAGAATTTGACGTCTTTTTTGTTTTTTTACAGGTAAAAACTCTCAACTGGAGTACAGCAACACTGAGTGGCTGTCCACATGCATCTAAAACTCTCATCAACCCCTCGTCAGGGAACGTAGCCCCTGTTATTCTTTCGCTTTCTTCAGCAGAGGCGGCTGAGATGAAACCTCACACTGCCAAGCACATTGGCTCAGTGTGGAGCTAAATTGCAAGGACGTTTTCCTCAGACATTGGGACTCACGTTCAAACCAAGTGCCAAACCAGGTGCCTGTGCTCCATAGCCAAATTGACAAGCTTTATTGTACTGCCTTCTTCTTGCTGTTGAGAATCTGTGCTCAAATCAGGGCAACGAAAACCCGATGCCCTTACATCTGCTGCAGCACACACTTACCGATGTCCACACCAATTTACAGGAATGGTTTTAGTCACATTTTCCATTAAGGGCAAACTGTGATAAGGTATAACCATCAAATCCAAGACCAGGCAGCACACCTCAAGTACATTTGATACACCCAAGTTAATAGCTCTTTTATTCATTGTGTTGTCAGTTCAAAATCCTGCCCAGCAGTTATTGCTGAGGGTAATACATGTATGCTGTGCTTCATAGAGACTCCATGATTGGCCTTATTGGGAAGAAGAACTGGAACAGTTTTAGGTGCAGGAATGACTGTAAATAGATTTATTTAGAAATGGTCCTGCAGAAACAAGACCTTGAAAACGTTAGCGAAATTGTTGCAGACTAGTTGAACTACGTCGCATTCAGCACATCACAACACTTTCATTTCTGTCTCGTCAGCATATTTGACGTAGAGCAGATGTACAGTACTACATTTATAAAAGAGTATGTCACTATAAACTGGTGTACAGAGAGTTTACACAATGATATCAACAATCAGGGCAACATATTTAGTGTTGTTTTGTAAACCTGAGAGAAACTGGATTTGACATTTTACATTTTGGTGGGCTTACATGGAAGAATGTTTCTCATCTGAATTGTATACATCTTTCCACATTTCTTGTAAATACATGAAATATATATTTCAAAAACATATAAAGTAGAAATATTTAGGTTTTTTTTTCCTTTTGTATTATCATAATTATTCGTATTGCTGTTTATTATTGACTTCAGAGTTATTATTTGGTTTGAGATTTTTGTTATTTAAAGGAATATTTCGCCCAATAATAAAAAACCTATTTACTCGTGTCATTTCCAAACCCATTTATTTATTCTGTGGAACACAAAAGGTGACTTTTTGAACAATGCCCTGGCTCATTTAAATTGGGAATAAGTCTGTCAAATCGTGCAGCATTATCATTTAATGGCAAACACCAGTGGTTCATTCGAATTCATCCTTTGTGTGTCATGGAAGAAAGAATGTCACACAAGTTTGGAATGACAGGAGGGTGAGTAAATGATCCCAGAATTTAAATTTTTGGATGAATTACTCATCTAAGCTGTGTATAGTGTGTTTCTTCAGAGGTTTAGGGTCCTCAAATTTAGCAACAAAAAAAAGATTGTCTGTGCATTCCTGCTTTAAAAAGATCAAAGAGCTAAATGATAGATTCCCATGGTAAGAAAATTGGATTTGCTTTTAAGAATTTTTCATTGGGCCCTGGACACCACCAAAGCCTTTTACAGTGGTTCAAGTAGTTTAGAGCTACAGCGCTAGCAGACTCCTATGCCTTCGCCACCATATTGAAACTCTTGCTGTAGTAATGCTACAGTTTTCTGCCTTTAAGAAAGTGTAGACAGTTTTTGACTTAACATTATTTATTTGGCTGAAGGAGAAGTGGTGTGAGTGTATCATGTCATGGTGTATCATTTACACTTGTATTATATTTCTGTTTGATTTCACATCTCTCTCAAATTGCAGGCACTGTGATGTATACGTTCTACAAGTTTGTGGTGATTTTCCAAGTCTGTGGTGCCTCAACCTTTGTTTTTCATTTCCTTTTCATTACTCATTCCCTTTACCGAAAATTTCAACAGTTTTGTTTCCTTGCACTACTACAGGTAGACCTTAAAAATGTTTAAACTGGCAAGCAAAAATTGAAGCAGGGTGCCGATATATCAGATAATTCATTGAAGACTTGAAAAAATAACTTCTTGAGTAGTGTTATAAAACAAATGCTGAAGACTATGATATATTAGGTTCTCACTGTTGGACAACTTTTAAATATTAAATGCTTAATGTTATTAGAGGTGTTCTTTCTAACGTGAGGACGCTAACACTGTTTTCTAACCAGAATGTGATAGAGCAACAATCTGCAAGTTTTGGTTTCTATTCCTGTGGCTTTGTACTGTGTAGCCCTGGCCATTGTGAAATCTAATTGGTCCAAAATTCCACTCTACATAACTCTATATGTAACATAAAATATGATTGGCTGTGCCATAATTTTCACTTTCAGTATGAACACACACATTTCTTGTCGCGCTTGGTTGGGATACAGTGAGATTCAGTCATGGGACGAAAGTCAGATATCTGTCAACTTCACAAATAACTCAGACCATAAAAATATTATTATTATTAACCTCTGACCCACACTGACTCACTCAGCACAGGGAAAAGATCAGATACTTTTTGACTAATATCACTGTGCCCACCATCATCATGAACATGCATTTGCTTTGTGAATTTAGCAGGTGGACCCACCTATGCACATCTATGTACTTTATTGATTATTATGATTATTGTCATCTCCAGTATGTTTTTATCGATGACGAGATATTTGATATTTCATGTTTGATAGAGCTGTGGAGTCATGTTAATGTCAAAGATGTTAGTTCATAGTTCTGAAGAATATGAAGTATATTTAGAGAGTAGAAGATAATTTACATGCAAAGCTTTTTGTACACTGACACTGTTATTCTTGTATTTAGCAGCAGTTTGTAGAAAACATGGACAAATAAAAAGGCAAAAAAAAAAAAGAATAATAATAATAATTAAAAACAAATTTGGAAGAAAAATTAGCTGTTTTTCTTCAGATTGTGGAGTTTGGACCAATTTTTAATGGAAAAAAAACCTTTAAATTAAAATATTGCACTTTGTCTATAGATGTAATGAGTTCTCCTAGAGAGACGAAAAAGTGAAGATTATCTATTTTGAAACAAACTGTTACATTTCTTAACTTATGTACAGAAATGATTTGATTCACAATCAAAAGATGATATAACTAAAGGTGCAATTTGTTTATGTAGTTGAGAAAGTAATAATCTGTAAGAGAGAAATTATATTAAGCTGACATGCCAATACTGACATATGTATATTATATCTTCATTCTTTACGTTCATCAGCAGAGAGCAAACAGTTTGTGAAATGTGAGGCTACAGAGCTCTGGTTTTTGCTCTTGATGCCGATGTTGTGCTTGTATTTCTGTACAAGAAACATGCTGCCACTGTAAAAAGCCATGTGTATATAAATTATGTTATATAAAGAAGAATCCAATGTGACTTTCTCTCTTTATTTATTCGCAAGGGTACTTGAGAAGCTTCGAGGGCTTGTGGAAAATCTTAAAATCAATGTCCAAAAAGTACAGTACAAGTATGTGAACACTGAAGAACCTGGAAAGAAACAAATTATTACGATTACGAAAAATGTAACACATACGTAAGTGTTATACTCTCAGGGATATCAACACATCTTTAACAGTTTTGACAGATTTACACACATGCTTCCTCTAAATCAGTAGCCAGACTGTCATCTGTCAGACAAGGTCTGTTGAACCTTCAAATAATCATTTGAGTCTCATTTAGTTTTGTTGAAAAACCTAAACATTGAATAAAACTGCATTATAAACTTGGCCTTTAATAACATGAGTATAGTCTATAGTCATGTGTTTATATTCCCTATGATGTTTAGGAAAGCCATTTAAATAATAATTATTAATGTGCAAAGTCATACACATACACAAACTTATACATTTTCGTTTGACCTTTTTTACTTTCTAAAAATTTACTTTCTAATTTTTAAAGACTTTTTAAAGAGAGATAATGACATTTAAAGCTGCAGTCCGTAACTTTTTTTTGGTTAAAAATTATCCAAAATAAATTTTTGAGCAAGTACATAACCAGCCAGTGTTCAAAACTATCTCCTTATCTTAGCTCGATTCACAACGGTAAGCTTGTAATAATGTGTTCTAGTTTGAGTGGTACTGGTAGCTTTCCATGGGAAACTCGAGCATGTCTTTGAGTCATTACGTCACGTCTGTACACATAAAGGAGGAGTCCGGCTAGTAGGCTATATCGCATGTGAGGATGCTGCAGGTGGCGGATCATTTATAGCCTTTTCTCACAGCAGCTGGAATAATTAAACGTATCATTTTGATGGCGGATTGTAATCCAGAAAGGTCCAAACGACAGTCATCAGTGACAACTGGAGATTCACCCGTAGTCAAAAGCTACAGAAATTGAAATCTACAGGTAACGCTAATACACACTAAATACACGTAGTCACGCAATGCTAATGCTGTTAACATTAACAATTTGAGAAGAAAGTATTACAATAATATTAATTTGCACGGTTTGATGTGATATGAACTAAGCGATCGTTAGATTTAATCACCGTAGCATGATTTATTGTAATGCATTTTTTCTCAGTTGATCAGAACAAAAGTGGCAGACATGTTACTTACTTGTTTAGATGACATTTTGCTGGGAAAATTCTTATTTTGGTCATATTTCCAAGACGTAGAATCTGTGATTCTGAAGTACAGTATCCACACCGGTGTGGTGAATGAATGACTCTCCTCAAAACATTAGATTCATCCGCGCTGAGGAGCCGTGCCGATGCACAACCCATGTAAAGATGATAATTCCGCAAATAACTGCAATTGCAGGTTTCAAACAGAGATGGTGACAAAGAGGCAAAACTACAAAGAGGCAAAACTTGGGGACTGCGGCTTTAAATGAACTTTAGCTTCGGCTGAAGGGGACTCAATTGTGGCCTCATTTATAAAACGTTCGTACGCACAAGTTTGATCTTGAAGTGTGCGTACGCTGAAATCCACGGCAAAGTTCATATTTATAAAAATGGTCTTTGACGTGGACTTTTCCTTGTGGCAGAGTCGGAGTACTGCAGGTATTTTGGAAATCTATAAGCGGTAGCAATTATAATTATAATAATAATAATAATAATAATAATAATAATTATTATTATTATTATTATTATCCTGATAATAGTTATTGTCCCTAATAATAGTTATTTATCCTGACAGATAAATCTACTCTAATTAAATTAGATAAATTAAATAGATAAATGTCTGTCACCCATTACTATTATTTTTACATGTGCAAATATCAGCATGGACAACAGTTTTCACATATCGTCACATTACGCACATGCAGCGCTTCTGTGAAAGGAGAAAAACAGAATAAAATTATATATATACACTAACGGTCAAAAGTTTTTGGACGGTAAGATTTTTTATGTTTTTAAAGAAGTCTCTTATGCTCACCAAGATACAGCAAAAACAGTAACATTGTGAAATATTATTAAAATGTAAAATAACTGTTTTCTATTTGAATATATTTTAAAATGTAGTTTATTCCTGTGATCAAAGCTGAATTTTCAGCATCATTACTCCAGTCTTCAGTGTCATATGATCCTTCAGAAATCATTCTAATATGATGATTTGATGCTCAAGAAACATTTATGATTATTATCAATGTTGAAAACAGTGTACAATTTTTTTCAGGATTATTTAATGAATAGAAAGGTCAAAAGAACAGCCTTTATCTGAAATATAAAGCTTTTGCAACATTATAAATGTATTTACTGTCACTTGATCAATTTAATGCATCTTTGATGAATAAATGTATTAATTTCTTTAAATTCTTTCCCAAAAAAAATAAAATAATTCTTACCGACCCAAAACTTTTGAACGGTAGTAATGTTACAAAAGCTTTCTATTTCAGATAAATGCTGTTCTTTTGAACTTTCTATTCATCAAAGAATCCTGAAAAAAACGTTTTACACAACTGTTTTCAACATTGATAATAATCATAAATGTTTCTTGAGCATCAAATCATCATATCTGAATGATTTCTGAAGGATCATGTGACACTGAAGACTGGAGTAATGATGCTGAAAATACAGCTTTGATCACAGGAATAAATTACACTTTAAATTCAAATAGAAAACAGTTATTTTACATATATTATATATGGGATATATATGGAACATATATTAGGAATAAAATAAATAGGCTTACACGAAATATGTTTCACTTAAATTAACACATTAACAAAATGAAAGAAAAAAACTGTCTGACGTGCTCCACAAGTTAAATTATTATTATTTTTTTTTTTACAAATTAAAGCACAATATTTTGTTTTTATTGTGAGTATATACAAATAAAAGTAAACCAGCAGTTTCTTTTTTTCCTTTTTTTTCTTTTTCAAAACAGTTTTGACTGATATTTAGCATACCTTAACCATGCAGTAGACGTTTTAAAAATAGCCTGAAAAAAATAACTGTACAAATGAATCAATTAAAAGAATACACTAGGCTACATGTTCAAAATAAAACATATAGCCTGCATGTTTTTTTCAAAACCCTGTTAGCATAATTACACGGCATTAAAGTTTAATTATTTAGCATTATTTAGCATGACCCCGATTTCGGCCTCGCTAAAATTAAATCGCCAATTTGGACGTTAAATGGTGCTCTTTCATATGGTAATTATGTTAATTAGGGGGCGTTTACAAGGCAGAGATCTGAAACCATTCAGCTGCGCACAATTTCAAAATCATTTGCGATTTATAGATTTCACATGCGAAACAGAGGCATACGCACGTTTTTTTGTGCGTACGTTCGTTTTTCAGAATCACACTTACATACATTTGAGAAATGTTTATAAATGAGGCCCTTGAAGTCTATATGCCTGAAATTTGGCACACTGATAGAAGAGAGTCTGATCTGTCACCATAGCAAATTTGGCGTCTCTAACTCAATCCCTCCAGCGCCACCAACTGTCCAAAGTTGCACTCACGTTTATGCTAATAACGTATGCTTGATGCATTTGCTAATGCTATGATGCATTTTCCGTCCTGAAAATTTTTCCGCCATTTTGAATTTTCCGAAAAACATACTTTTTCAAACTCCTTTTAGGCTGTTACTCCCATCTTCAGACCATGCCGACAAAAAGTTATGGAATTAAAGTCAGTTCGTCAAAAGTGCAAAAATGAACGTGAGGCTATATCTCCGCAACGCTTTAGTGTATTCTGACCAAACTTCTTGTGTGTTATGACAACTTTGACCTGAGGCTACCTGCACAGGTTCGAAGCAGTGCCACCTAGTGGTCAGGAGATATAACGTTAATCTGGCACCTGGTGCTAATTTCCTTAATTATCTGACAAAACTTTTTTTAACTGCCACTTTCCAATTTTCACTAACTTATAATAATAATTTGTTACATTTATATAGCACTTTACATGGAAGGGGGGGAATCTCCTCAACCACCACCAATGTGCAGCATCCACCTGGATGATGCGACGGCAGCCATATTGCGCCAGAACGCCCACCACACACCAGCTTATGGTGGAGAGGAGACAGAGTGATGAAGCCAATCAGTATATGGGGATGATTATAACGCACTAAGGTGACTGAAACCCTGCGACAGCAGGTTGTCCAGATGAAGGCCAAAGGGATGACCCTTTCAGCCATCGCAAGAGAAGTTGGTTGTTCCAAATCTGTGATTTCTAGAATATCACAGCTACAATAACACTAATTCATTCAAGTCCCCCAAAAGGCTGGTCTTCCACGTAAGACAAATGCATGAGAGGACAGGATAATGTGGAGACTCAACACTGGAACTGGTTAAATGCCACAGCTGGAATTGCTCGCCAGTTCAGTGGTGAACAGGGTAAGGATCTGTCTTGGCATACAGTCTCGCCCTTTAAGAGAATTCGGGCTGAAAGCCCACTCTGCAGTGACCAAGCCATGAATCAAAAGGCTAAGCTAGCATTTGCTGAGGAGCATGTTGTCTGGACAGAGGAGAACTGGTCCAAAGTTCACTTTTGTGATGAGAGCAAGTTTAATCTATTTGGGTCCGAATCCAATGGGAAACATTATAAACTGGGGAAAGACTGAACCCAAAGATATCAGTGAAAAATGGAGGATGAAGTGTCATGGTTATGTTATGAATGTGTGTGTGTGTATATATATATATATATATATATACTGTATATAACACATGAGGAAAATCAGAGTACAGGAAATAGAATGTGGGTTAGGATCTGATAAAATTACTATAAAAACAAACCATCTTGCTCCTACACTCTGAAACTATCAAAAGGTCATTAACTTCATCCAGACTCTCCACGAACAGACTCATCTGGAGCCATAATTGGTGTTATCTTTTCCGTCACATAGTTCTTCTCCTTCACAGTCCACACATACTCCTCAAATGAGTCTTTCTTGAGCCATTTAAATGTAATGCTTTTTTGGCAGCTGCCGTAAATACTATAATCGCAGGCATATTTGTCACCCATTGTAAATTTATTCCACAACCAAACGTATACAATAATGGGGGGCTGCCAAGATAAAGTGAGTGGTATTCGTCTGGTCATGTGATCTGAAAGATAGGACCAGCTTTATGTAGACAGTAGGTCACTACTGTCTTATGTAAGAATGTATCGCTTTAAACTATTTTTATGCTTGCTTATGCTTGCCATATCACCATTTAAAATAACTATTTCTATTTGTATATATTTTAAAATGTAATTTATTCCTGTGATCAAAACTGAATTTTCAGCATCATTACTCCAGTCTTCAGTGTCACATGATCCTTCAGAAATCATTCTAATATGATGATTTGCTGCTCAAGAAACATTTATGATTATTATCAATGTTGAAAACCGTGAAGAACAGTATTTATTTAAAAATAAAAATATTTTGTAAAAAAAAGAAAAACAATTTGAGCAATAGTGTAATCTAAAGTATTAGTCATTTCTTACAGTGTAAAATGATCATCATCTAAAACTGACTTGGTGCAACTTTAAAGGAGCATTGACTGTTCTCACTGAAATAGCCCATAAATTTAGTCAGAATGAACTCAGTGAACCCACTTCAGGCTTTGGGTTCTTTCTGGCTCCTCTTCAGCACTGAGATGTGATCGGCTTGGGGGTTTCTGGAGCCAGATGGTCCTGTGGAAAGCAATCGTGTGAAAAGCAGTGGGGATCTTTGTCCTGGCTTTGATAGTAAAGGACGCCAGGAAAAAAAAGTGCTTAACTGGCATTTTTTTCTCCTTGCACTTCTCTCCAGGTCTGGGTGTTGGATTTCTATTATGGTTCAGACTTCCAGCTGGTCCTCGTCACTAGAATGATCTTGACATCATGCCCTGATCTCTCTGCTTTTGGACAACACCCAGCCAAGAGAGTTATCTGGATCCAATATACAGTCGGTTTATCCAATATACATCTCTTAAGATCCAGCAAATGAGGGTTGAAAGTGGCTCTGAGTGGGTCAACCAAGGACTTATGTTGGGTTCTGAGAGATGAACAGGTGGTAAAGCTCAGTGCAATATGAGAACTGGCATTTACTACTTTTTCTCACAACTCTCCTGAGTTTTGCCTTGCTCCTTTCCTTAGCAGTGTGGTCCAGCATTCGCTTTAAGCGGCATGTGCTGACAGAGAGAAGGAGGAAGTATGGGGAGGAGGGATCTCCACCCTGCTAAAGGCCCCTCATGAGCAGCTCCTGTGGAATGCAGTGCGTGTGAGTTTTCCGTGTGCGTGTGTGTGCGTAAGATCGGTGTGGACGGCAGCCAACTGTATATATGGCCCTTACATTACAGAGGGCACAAGGCAAGACAGGTTATGCGAGGACACACAGATGTGACGCTGGTACAGTCTGGAGTCTTTAAAGGTGGTTTTTCAGGTTCTTTTCAACAACCTCCTGTATTATTGAGTGAACAAAAAGGGTTTCTTCTTCTATTTCAAAATATTTTTTTCCCTCCTTGGAGTGTCCCACTTAATTCAACTTACAATTATAAAATGGTTAGTTCCAGTCCTTGATTCTGATTGGTCAATAGCTGTGTTTTATTCATGATAAAGCACAGCTATGACCGCTTCACCCAACGGTTCTGTGTATCACTACACAACACCCTTAGCAACCACTCTTAGCAACGTAAACATAAGTTTGTTCTCATTGATATTATTCATTGAAGCTTGTATTATTGTGAGAGAGAGATTGAGTGACCGAGTGTATTACCTGCATTCAGATTTAGCATATTCCTTAAGGTCAGTCCTATGTTCATAATAAAAAATCAGTTGAATGTCCGCTGCGATATCTTGTCCTTTTAACAGTAAAGGGTTTTCCCGTGTCCTGACAGTGACAGCACTCATTTGTCAGTTGCGTCTTGTTCCCGTGCTCACACAAGTTTTAGTCCTTTAAATATAAAAGTCTTCGCTATTGAGTGAATCATTCATTAAGACAGTCTTTGCCGCCATCTAATGGCGTAATATTAGCCCCTTTCACACAGCAATACCGGTAAATTACCATAAAATTACCAGAATGACTTTTAACACAAGCAACGTCGTTCTGGCTTTTTACCCGTAAGACACCATTCACACATTAACAGCAAAATACTGGTAAATTCTGTGATGTCAGTCATCTTTAAACGCTGCGCCGTTGTCTTCTTCTGCTCGCATGAGGAGAAGCGCTTTAGTTTCACTATCTGTTCAATTTGACAACATATTTTGACGTCTGAGTGACAGGCATAACGGATGATCAAACAGAATGCGTGTTTGCTCTTAAAAACACGAGACATGCGTAATAGTGTCCAACTGCAGAGCCACAGCGCTGATGAATGGAAAAGAAGGCAGGGTCTCGAGTGTGACGCGTTGAAAAAGCTGCGAGACGTGGCGCAACGGTCAAAGATGATAATTTAGCACATATTTAAATAGAAAAACTATTAAAGACCTTACTGTAAACAGCGCGGCGTATTCACGTCATCTTCATAAGTCTTTATGATTGGCCCAAAGCAGACTTCTTACGTCAGCGCGTTCTGATTCCATACGTGCTCATACCGGTAATCTTCATTCTGCGTTCACAGAGAGCACATTACCGGTAATTTACTGGTAATGTTACAACTTCCCTTACTGGTAAATTGCCGGAACCAATTTACCGGTATTTTTGAAAAGGTCCTGTTCATAGATGATCTGTTACCGGTAATTTACCAGCAAAGACTGTATGTGCGATTGTAACTTCTGTTGCTGTCACGGATCTATATAGAAAACATTTACCGTATATATAGATCAGTGGTTGCTGTTCACGTTCAGGGACTATTTTTTGAAAGTTGCATTGATACATTTTGGCTTTAATATTTGTATTGTGTGGTAACCGTTTTATAAAAGCAATAAGCCCCATGAAGCCGTGGTTTACAGTGAATTTATAACAGCTAAGGGGGTTAGCTCCGCCGCTTAGCTGTTATAAATTCACTGTAAACAACGGCTTATTGCTTTAATTTAAAGTAGCAACTCAAATTCAATTAAGTATAATCAAATTGACTGTACAAGTCATTTCAAATAACTTTTTTTTTAAAGTGTCTATTTGAAACTTGAATAACTTAAAAAATTAAGTGGTAATTGGTTACATTATTTTGATGAGTTAGTGTAATATAAAAACATGTTGCCATGATTTATTGACCATATAATACATCATACAGTGTAAAAAATAAATCCGTAAAATAACGGAAAAAGTACTGGCAGCTCATTACCTGGACATTGTCCAGTAATTTTACGGACATTTCCGTTAACCGTAACATAGAACGCAGTGAAGTTCAAAATTCTAAATACAGGTAAAACACCTGTAAAAAATAAATACAGAAAATTTGGTAAAATTAATACAGTACATTGTGCCCTACAGATTTTTTTAGAGTGTATAAGTTGCAAAGAGCACAAGCACAGTATTTAAAGGTGATGTGTGTGTGTGTGTGTGAGCGATTTCGCCTATTCCAGTTATGTTAACAACTATAAGCATTTAGAGATGAAACTGTCTCTGTGGCACCTTTCTTTGTTTGTTTAAACTTCCCAACCAGCCCAACATAGCAACACTGGCTCGACCAATGGTGTGAGTTTGGACCGACCAGTGGGGGAGTGTTTAAGAAACCTGTTTGAAAACATTACCTGTTTTCAGCCTATTGGTGCAGAAATTCTGTCATCTTTAACTGTATAATCCTGCACTTGGAAGATAATGAGAGTGGCTCTAGTCTGTACAAATGTCACCACTACAATGCTAAAGTGTTCTAGGGCGTTGTGTGTTACTTTGCAATTGCTAGGGCATTGCTATGATATTTGCTTACTGGCCAAATTAAAAAAAGCCCACAAGTAATGGCTTGTGTCACCTGTAAATCCATGGGATTTTATCTCTCGGTTTTATCATTTGTCAGTCCAATTCACTTTAAAAAAAAAGTAATAGCACACTTCTCCTCAACAAACTTCATGATTTTAGGTAGTATTCATATTTGTAGCATAAAAGTGTAAAATGTAATGTTAGGGCTTTAGTACAAACTCCAAACGTGTGTATGTATAAGCAGTAATAGTAGTGATTATTGCCTTGCTTTAACAAACACCACTAATTAAAACTTAAAAATACTTGACTCTTATTGTTCTTACATTAGAAAAAAAAATCTAGTCAGAACTAAAGAAGGGATTGAACACACTGAGTTTGGCACTTAATATATAGTCACATAAATGTAGTCTGCCACCTTTTAATATATAGGGAAGACTGGGGTAATTGTAACATGGGGCAATAGAGTGGTGCAGGTATGACATCACTTTGCAGGACAAAACGCAAGCGAGTTAGCATTTTAGCACTTCCGGTTCCATCACCCCGAAGTCAATGGGTTTTTTGAATGAGTTTTTAGTTAAACGGCTGAAATAAGGTCTGTGGTGAACACAAGCTCAAGACATTTTCACGTTTTATTCTACGACATAAAATACATCAGTATTACCCCACTCGTGATTTTTTGAAGCTGTTATGTGTCTTGAAAAAGGCGGTTGCTAACAAGTGGCTAAATGGGACTACAGAGGCTGTCGGGGAGATTAAACGTCATCACGCCGAACAGGTAAACTCAGTCCGCTTTTACAGCCTCATTATGCTTATAATTGTGCTCTTATAAACTATACTAACTCAAATGTTCTGGGAAAATGTTTTGAGATAATAACTGAAAGAGTTGTCGGAAGCTTAGTGATACGTTGAACATCTTGATGGACAAAATGTGTAAGTATCATAAACTTTTGTTGATCACAGAGCTTGTTTTTTGCGATAATCCAAAAGCATATGAGAAAATTCTTGAGGGATCCAGTGTGATGCTAACTGCCAGTTAGCCTACAAAGTGACGTCATACCTGCACCACTCTATTGTAACACACTCAATTCCTCCAATCAGAATCAAGAATCGATGACACTTAATCTGCACATGCTCAGTAGGATTCTCTCTCTGCCTGTGGAAAAGCCACATGGCCCAATGTAAGCACCTTGTTTGTCTGTATTGACATGCTTTTCTGTTAGAAAATGAACATATTTCACTAAATTTAAATGTGAAACTACATTTAAAAAGGGTGTATTAAAATAAATGTTTGATCTAGTATAAACATAAATCATCATTTAGCCTAACATACATTCTTTGTATAAAATCAAGTGTTTTATGTGTGTTTGACAGATAGTGTCAAAGTTACAATCGCCCCCACCAATTGTAACTGACTTTTTGCAATTCATTTAATATTATAGTCTTGTCCTTATTAGTGAAAATATATCAATTGTATTATTAATTAGTGCACCTATATTTGTTTCTTGTATCAAAAAATGACTAGTGTATTTCAAGTAGTCTGTGAGTTATGAAGGAAAATGTAAAAAATGTTACAATTGCCTCCCCTAATTACATGTCCTTTAAAGTAGAAAAAAGCTAAAATGTTAAAAAGGTAAGAATATGACATTACATTAAAAGTCTTTGTACTACATTACATTAGAAGACTATATAAATTATACTAAACCACCATCTTCATCATGCTCTTCACATTTTTGTTCCTTTGGCATTGGTTTTGCAGTAAAAGAACCACCATGTGATTCAGAACTCAGTGCAGAAAACTCTTAAACACTTCCAGGTGGAAATGTAATTTTTTGGAGGGGATATTTCAATATACAAGAAAACAAAAAGCTTGGGAAATCCTACTTCTATTTATGACAAGGGCCAAAATACCCATCCAATGTATAAAATGCCTCTAAAGTCAAGCTATTCCAAAAGAGGGGTTTGAAAGTCACCATATGATTTGCGTTGCCATCTAAGCAGCAGCCTGGTCCAGTGTGGTATATATGATGGTAGTCTTTGCATGGAAGTCAGTCTGGTGGCTGGAGACGAAACGCTGAAGTGTCTCACCCTGCTTCTCCATATGGAGCCAGTTAGAGACTCTGAAAAAGCATTCAGCCCCTAAATTACACACGCTCTGCCAAGAGCAAACGTAACTAGTGCATTCATCAACCCACTTGGAAAGAGAAAAGGATGAGGGAAAAAAGAGAAGCAGATGTAGCGGACGGTTGTGTGAAGAGAGATGAGGCGTCTCAGACTGCTGTCCTCAATTGACTCCCCACTGGTGTGACGATCACCCGACTGGGTGGGAAAGAACTCTTGGAGTCTTGGATATTGACATGTTTCCAATTATTCCATAATAGTTCATTCAAAAATGATGTCATTCCAAACGTGTATGATTTCTTTCTTCCATGAAACACAAAAGTAGTTATTTTGCAGAATGTCCAAGCTGCTCTTTTACATTCAATTTAAGTGAATAGTCAAGCCACAAAAAAGACAATAAAAGTACCGTAAAAATAGTCTAAAAAATAGTGTTAAATGTACACAAGTTAAAATATTGCAGGATCAGTCACATAACATGCAAGAACTAATGATATTTGAGACCACATCAAACCTGAGGCAACATGTTTGAATTTGCTCAAGTACAAATGAGATTTGAAAGCTATACAGTGGTGAATTTCCAGTGAATAGATACTTACATTTCAACCTGTTCCTCCCACTTGCCTATCATATAGCTTTATAGTGCTTATAAGCGCTATTTTTTGATATTTTAAAGCAATGGTTGTCAACTGGTTTGGCCATGGGACCCACATTTTCTCATGGTCATTAAGCCACGACCCACATTTTTAGGAATTTGAATCAAGGATTTATTTTTCAAAAATGGTTGACACACACACACACAAGTAGCTACCGTCCCACTTTACTCAACCTACACGTAAATTGTAAGAATATCACCAACACCGATGAATAAACAGTATATATTAAATAGCAGTCCCAAACTAGTACAATACATTTAGTAAGTTAGTATAAGCCACCACAGTCATCAAAAATATAGAAAATGACACAATGTGAAAATAAGTGGTAGTTTGTGTTAAGGTTATGGGAACTACAGTTACCATGCTAAATGAACAATACTAACATGAAGTGTTAACAATGTACTGATCCTGTTGAAAAATAATGATACCTGCATGCAAATCCTTCCCAGCTAACACACGATGTACCAGTTACGTAATTTATTGGTACTTTTTGGTAATGACTTACTAATTGACAACGTAACTATGATGTTGCATGCTCGTAATTTATCGTAATTTACAGTGCGTACCATTTGCGCGTACAATTGAAGAGTGCATGTTATGAGCACAGTATAACGGCTGACAGGAAAGTTTTGTTTTCCTGCGGTGAGAGACTTTTTATTTCATAACAAGTTACAAAGATAATGTTAAAATAATGACACTAGCATATAGCTTTACAACATTTCCTCTGACAGCATATACTGAATCAATCAGGACAACGTGTTTTTCCTCAGGCACTCTTACTTTAAAGGGGGGGTTGATTATGATTTCACTTTTTAACTTTAGTTAGTGTGTAATGTTGTTGTCTGAGCATAAACAACATCTGCAAAGTTACGACGCTCAAAGTTCAAAGCAAAGGGAGATATTTTGTTTTAAAGAAATTACTTTTTTTAAGGACTATAACAAATGGCTGGTAGGGACTACAACAAGCTTATTCACGGGTTAGTGACATCACGAACCCTAAAATTTACATGACAGAATATGCTAATCAATGACTATTGATAGTTAACTCCACATCAGCTACATAAATTCATCAACTAAACATTCAGAAACTTCCTGTTGCATTCTACATGTCGTCACTTCTTCTTGAGTCTCTCCATCATTGTCCGACTCCGGTTCGAACATAAAAGGCTAAACAGTTTCTGACATTTTCAGTGCGTGTCTGTGTAATCTGAGCTGCTAACACGAGCTCTTGAAGCTCCGCCCTCTTCTAGAAAGGGGGCTGGGAGCAGCAGCTCATTTGTATTTAAACACACAAAAACAGACCATTTTTTAACATGCTATAAAAAATGATCTGTGGGGTATTTTGAGCTAAAACTTCACATACACACTCTGGGGACATCAGAGACTTATATTACATCTTGTAAAAAGGGGCATTATAGGACCCCTTTAACTGCGTCTGACAGAAAATCCAGCAGCTTTCACACACGTATTTCAAAATAAAAGTCTTGCATCAGTAAAACATTCAGAATTATGTTGTTGTTGTTGTTGTTTCTTTGACTACACACTCTGCGACCCACCAGTTGAGAAGGTTTTTTTTTTGGAACTTGACAACCCAAGTCCCCATTCACTTCACAGCATAGAAAAGTGCAGCTTGGACATTCTGCAAAACATTGTGATTCGTGGAAGAAAGAAAGTCAAACAGGTTTGGAAAGACATGAGGGTGAGTAAATGATGACAGTATTAACATTTTTAGATGATCTTTCCCTTGCTAGTGAGAAAGCAGTTTTTCAGTAACCCATTCCAAATCACCTCACACTGTTTCAGCTCCTTAGGGGGACTATTTGACTGTTTGCAACTTGTCAAAGTGAGAGCTAAACAGAATAAGATATCTAAATATCACACATCATAAAGCTACCCATCAGCACTGTTTGAGCTTATACGGTGAGGTCTAAATGGTCCGTCATAGTGTGCTGTGGGAATAACTTATTCTTGTAGGCCAAAACCCAGTTCCATCGTCCTGAAGTCAACAGGTTTTTTTTATTTGTTTTTTGGTTAAATGCCTGAAATAAGGTCTGTGGTTAACACAAGCTCAAGATATTTTCATGTGTTATTCTATGACGTAAAATACATCAGTAATACCCCGTTGCTAAAAGCTTTTTTTTTTTTTTTTCTTGCCTCCACAAACACTCTAGGGTTGCATCTGAAATCACTTCCCTACTATATAGTAGGTGAGAAGCAATGTGTGACAACAGCAGTATGTCCGAATTCACAGTAGGTGAAAAGTACCCGGATAAACTACTTCTTTCTTCAGATTCTGAAGTGTGCATACAATGGACACTTTACTATCCCATGAGGCCACGGGAGAGGATTTGTGATGAATGGCAGTGAAGCGACACAACTGGCAATGGTAGGTCACATGATAATGACAACATGGCGAATGTAGTAGGCTACGTCCAGATTACATTCATACTATATAACAGGGCTTGCTCTCCATTATGTACCGCTCTGTTTGTTTTTAGGATGACAGACAGTTTAAAAAGTTACATCGATCTGCCTTAGCGGTCTAACAGTGCTCGTCAATGTCAAAATGATGGCCAATCAGACAAAAGAAGGCGGGGCTTAATGTTCACTGAAGAGAAGTGTGAATTCCAACGCGGCGCTTTTAGTTTTTACACTGAAAGTGTGCATGCGTGATATGATATACACCGATCAAGCCTAACATTATGACTTAATATTGTGTTGGTCCCCCTTTTGCTGCCAAAACAGCCCTGACCCGTCGAGGCATGGACTCCACTAGACCCCTGAAGGTGTGCTGTGGTATCTGGCACCAAGATGTTAGCAGCAGATCCTTTAAGTCCTGTAAGTTGTGAGGTGGTTCCTCCATGGATCGGATTTGTTTGTTCAGCACATCCCACAGATGCTCGATTGGATTGAGATCTGGGGAATTTGGAGGCCAAGTCAACACCTCAAACTCGTTGTGCATTTTTGCTTTGTGGCAGGGCGCATTATCCTGCTGAAAGAGGCCACAGTCATCAGGGAAAACAGTTTCCATGAAAGGGTGTACATGGTCTGCAACAATGCTTAGGTAGGTGGTACGTGTCAAAGTAACATCCACATGGATGGCAGGACCCAAGGTTTCCCAGAAGAACATTGCCCAAAGCATCTCACTGCCTCCACCGGCTTGCCTTCTTCCCATAGTGCACCTTTCTATCAGAACCAGCATTAACTTCTTAAGCAATTTGAGCTACAGTAGCTCGTCTGTTTGATCGGACCACACGGGCCAGCCTTTGCTCCCCGCGTGCATCAACGAGCCTTGGCCGCCCATGACCCTGTTGCCGGTTCACCGCTGTTCCTTCCTTGGACCACTTTTGATAGATACTGACCACTGCAGACCGGGAACACCCCACAAGAGCTGCAGTTTTGGAGATGCTCTGACCCAGTCGTCTAGCCATCACAATTTGGCCCTTGTCAAACTCGCTCAAATCCTTACGCTTGCCCATTTTTCCTGCTTCTAACACATCAACTTTGAGGACAAAATGTTCACTTGCTGCCTAATATATCCCACCTACTAACAGGTGCCGTGATAAAGAGATAATCAGTGTTATGTCATAATGTTATGCCTAATCGGTGTAAATTGCTAAACATTTAATATTTGACAACTTTTTTATGATGGATATGTTTAGCGAACCACAGTAACATACAGTGATGCAAACTACTCAACTTTTTTAATGTAATTTTGAATTGAAAATATGAAGTCATTCATAACTGAATGTGACGAGACAAGAAACTTTTTTTTTTTTTTACATAGTTGACATGTTAGACATACAAACAAGAGTGAATGTGTGCATAATTTTAAATAAAATATTATTTAACTTTTATTATTATTATTTATTATTTAACTTTTTTTAACCATTCTTATTTCTTTATTCCCTTAAATCAATTTTAATCCTTTAATTATTTAATTTCTTTAAATAAAAAGACCCTCTCCCCCAATGTTCAAGACATGGTTACGGCCTTGCTATATAAATCATATTTTTTTAATGGCTGTGAAGTAAGTACTTATTCAAAAGTACCTAGTATGTGATTTCAGACACATCCTAGTATCATGAGGGAGTCTCTTTTTTATTTTTTTTTTATTTTTTTTTTTACATATATACTGGTTTAAATATTAAACAGTTGTCATAAATTGGTCATATTTTATGTCGTAAAATATTGCAGTCAACTTTGCACCTTCTTGAGTCATCTTTTAATATGCATTAAAATGTTTATATGTAACAGTTCAGATGAGCATAAACAATCACATATCAATCAAAAAGGTGCTAGGGTGTAAACTGGTGTTTTGTGTGGGAGATTTTTTTTTTTTTTTTTGTAGTTTGGAAAAACTCTTTCTATCTACCTGACTCTTTCAGTCCATGTGTTGGTCATGGTGTGGCATGGGTCTTTGGTTCTCTTACGGGAAGTGCATGAGGCTGTGCAGACAGAGTCTCATGGTTGGTCATAACGTGGTATTTTGGAAGTGCCACAGCGCTACAACTTAATCTGTTTCCTCTTTTGAAGACTGTGCGGTTAGGAGACTCCTGTCGAATTTCCAGTCAGCACCTCATGTTGCATGAACACAACAGCAAAACTAACGACAGCAAAGGTTTTATTTTTTTAACTGCACTACTTAAAAAACAATAAACCAAGTTAAAATAGCTGACAAAATATCTGAACTAATTTTCGGGAACCTATGCATGTGTGTAACACACTGCTACATGTGTCGCCGATATTTCATCACTTTGAAATGATGCAGCATTTCTGCATTATCTAAGGAAGACCAGTTCCAAAGAAGGTCACGGAGTTTACACTGGGGAAGTGAAAGATATCTGGCCACATGCTAATAACCAATGAAACCATGTCACAAAAACTGCACAGGTGGCTCGTCTGTATGACTCTAGCCAAGAATTATTTCACCTTATCGGCAACCGTTTTAGAAAATATTGTTTTTAGCTAAATTTAAAGCTGCAATATTAGTGTTATGATTGAATGTTTTGATCTCAATCTCAGATACACAATGTGTTTTATATATATATATAGGCTATACATACATACATATTATCTGTTCTTTAATATATCTGTAGGCTCGGCACCTAGAGAAGATGGATGCATGGCACACAATAACACACACTTGAGTTGTTGAGTTAAGTTTTTTCTGCCTCACACAGACAGTAATTGTCACTCCAAAGTCTCAGACACACAATGTGTTTTATAAAAAGTAAAATAAACACAATAAAATTGATTAACCATGCACCCTGTTCATACATTCTGTTATAATGGATTTTCCAACCATCAGAGTAATTCAAGCCTGAAGTACCACCTTCATATTTTTTCATTTCCACAGCCAGTGAAGCCCACCTGCTTTAAAAAATATATATATACTGTGGACTGTAGGCCAGTACAAATTCCCTGTGTGAATATTAATATAAATTAATTAACTAAAATAAATCATGTAAAATAAATTATTAAAAATTAAATCGTAATAATGGTACATCATATAAAATAATAATAATAATATAATATTAATATAATAAATAAAATTATATACATATACAGTGGTGTCCAAAATTATTAGAACACTTGGCATCTGGGAGTCGTCTTATTGGGCCTGGATTTATTTTCCAAGAGGACAATGACCCGAAACATTCTTCTAACTATTGCCGGAACTACCTGCGAATGAAGGAATCTGCTGGAACATTGAAAATTATGGACTGGCCCCCTCAAATTTCGGACCTCAACCCCATCGAGCACATTTGGGGCGAGTTGACACAGTGCATCGCAGTTTGTTGTGTATGGGGCTGCATAGCCGCAGATCAGTCAGGGTGCCCATGCTGACCCCTGTCCACCGCCGAAAGCGCCAACAGTGGGCACGTGAGCATCAGAACTGGACCACGGAGCAATGGAAGAAGGTGGCCTGGTCTGATGAATCACGTTTTCTTTTACATCATGTGGATGGCCGGGTGCGTGTGTGTCGCTTACCTGGGGAACACATGGCACCAGGATGCACTATGGGAAGAAGGCAAGCCGGAGGAGGCAGTGTGATGCTTTGGGCAATGTTCTGCTGGGAAACCTTGGGTCCTGCCATCCATGTGGATGTTACTTTGACACGTACCACCTACCTAAGCATTGTTGCAGACCATGTACACCCTTTCATGGAAACTGTATTCCCTGGTGGCTGTGGCCTCTTTCAGCAGGATAATGCACCCTGCCACAAAGCAAAAATGGTTCAGGAATGGATTGAGGAGCACAACAACGAGTTTGAGGTGTTGACTTGACCTCCAAATTCCCCAGATCTCAATCCAATCGAGCAACTGTGGGATGTGCTGAACAAACAAGTCCGATCCATGGAGGCTCCACCTCGCAACTTACAGGACTTAAAGGATCTGCTGCTAACATCTTGGTGCCAGATACCACAGCACACCTTCAGGGGTCTAGTGGAGTCCATGCCTCGACGGGTCAGGGCTGTTTTGGCAGCAAAAGGGGGACCAACACAATATTAGGAAGGTCATCATAATGTTATGCCTGATCGGTGTATATATATATATATATATATATATATATATATAGGCTATACATACATACATATTATCTGTTCTCTAATATATCTGTAGGCTCGGTACCTAGAGAGGATGGATGGATGGTACACGCACACACTTGGATGGCACAATAACACACACTTTAAAAACAAACGAAAATGACCAAAAATATCTAAAAACTCTGCTAATTTAAGTTGTTTCTGTCTCACACAGACAGTAATTGTCGCTCCAAAGTTGAATTTTAATATGACGGCGAGCTGCACACAATTAGGAGGTAGAGGAGGAAGTGGGTTCTGCACGGGTGCCGCGAACTGATGATTACACGTGAGGCAGAAACGGGACTGATGGGTGGTGCTGTGCTGATACCCAGTGCCTGTCTCATGACTCGCTTCCCTGTATTTTTCAGCAAAACACATTGGTACACTCATGCTGCCCATGTTGCATGCCTCTTGAGTCGCTTTGCCATACTTCTGCCATTGCTTTATTAGATTTGTGGATTTTATTTTAGTCGTCAAGTCACCTTTATTTATATAGCGCTTTATACAATACAGATTTCAAGGCAGCTTTACAGGAAAATGATGATTTTGATGACAATGAGTGAAAATGTTTCTGTATGGCATATATCAATTTTAACCGTACAAATCGACACATTACTGTATATGGGATATTGATTGCATGAGTCTGGACAGGATTCACAGGATTTACACATTTACTGTTGGTCTGTCAACAAATTCCAGTACAATGTTATTGCGATATATAAAAGAAAAAGACAAGACTACATATACATACACTGTATACATGTGTATGTGTGATATAGTATGTATCTGTGTAAAGTGTATTTACTATATACTGTAAAATGCAAGTGTAATATGCTATTGTAATATGAAGCATTACAGTACAGTGCACATTGTTGAAATACATACTTGTTCTGTCTACGAAATGTTTGAATGATTAAGGAAATGGTTGTTCTCCCAACATTTGGCTGTACCTTTCAGGTACAATGGCGCCTCAGCCATTGTAAGGTCATGATTGAGAATATGGTCCACAATAGTGGTCATTTTTGACATCAGAAACATGCCTGCGTCCTTTGCCTTATCTACCTCTTCCGCTGTTTTGCCTCCCTACCCTTCCACCACACATCCTTACCCTGCTTCTTTTTCCCGACTGTTGACCCTTTTTGTTTCCTTGTTGTTCCCCATCTGTCAGTCACTATACGTTATGTCAGTGGGTTGGGTACCGTTCACATTTTAACCAGTACTGGTACCGGTACCTGAAATTCGGTACTCGTACCCAACGGTACCTTTGTTCGGTACATAGGGATGTTTACATCAATAACTGTAAAGAAACTGTAAGTCATTTATAGAAGTGTTATTGACATTATGCCAGAGTTGCCTTGGTCGCTGTCTGCCATTGTCTGTGATGTTTGTTTACTGTAATATTTACCAGTAATTAGTAGGCTACTAGCTACTTAATTAATTGAATTCATAAAAACAATCATATATATATATATATATATATATTTTTTTTTTTTAATTTCATTTCTGTGAAAAGATTTTCCACAAATTCTGTATTGTGTATTTTCTGGTAATCAAATGAAGACATAAAACATTATTTTAATTTATCTTTTAATTTAATTAAACAAACTTTTTTGTCAAACAACATGCTGCACAACTGAGCTTTATACTGTTAAAATTAAAACATGGAAGAAAAATTGTGATTTATTACTTAAAAAATAAAGTTTTGATAATTTATTATTATTACATTAGTGTTAGTATTATTATTACATTGACACGTATCTAAATTCTATTGTACAACAGTAATATATTTGTCAAGTTAAACCGAACTTTTATTTTGACGGGTTGCCGTGAAGACCTTTGAGTTTCTGTGTGTTTATGATATGACGATAGTTTTTCTCAAATGAAACGGTAAAATGCTCGTGAAGTGACTCTCAGAACGGTTCTGGAGATGACTTTCAAGCGTTCATGTCCTCATATGAGACGGCAGAGCTGGAAACGCGCGACCGTCACACGCGATTCAGTGTGTGTGTGAGGTAAATTAAACCATGCGCCTGCGCAATTCATTCACACAGAGACAGGCAGGACACGCAGGATTCATATTTAAATAGTCTTTTTGCTGTTTAATATTCACAGACACTAGTCTATATCACCAGATGTGTTCTCAGGTACTGAAATTTGTTACTGATTGATTTAATGTAAATCGGTACTCGGTAGTACCAACATAATTCGGTCGGTGCCCAACCCTAGTCAACTGACAAATGGGGTCTCATTTGGAAGCCCCAATCACCTCTGAGTTTTAGAAAAACGGCCAATGGAATTGGCGAGTGGAATTTACATGCCGAGCCAATCCCCCGTACGTATAGGTATATAAGATGGCGGCACACATCCACTCATTCAGATTTTTGCTTCGGAGCAGAATGGTTGCACAGCGATCACTCTTCCAATCACTAAGCAACGAGTGTGCTACGGAGATCGTTCTACGCTGGTGGAGAGGGTGCATTCAGCGGATTTCACCATTTTAAAAGAGCAGTGAACAGTTAAATGCAGAGAAATTCACATGGAAGAGGAAGAGGAAGCGCAGTAGGCGAGCGTCTTTTTAAAGATGCCTTTCTGTCCATGTGTTTCTGGATGCGGTCGTTTCCTGTCTTCATCTGATGGCCACGATCACTGTCTTACATGTCTGGGGCAAGAGCATTTGTGGATGGCCCTCACTGCGAGGGCATGACCATGTTGACACTGTGGTCGCGACTCTCCTTCCTCGTGAAGGCTCTGCTGTTACTCAGCACGCTGCCTCTGCAAAAAGCTGAGCCACGAGCATGGTTAACACTATCGACATCTGATCCTCACCCTGGAGCGCCTCTGCAGTGTTCTATGCCGTCAAGCTGCCGAGTGATGGTACTTCTCATGGAGGACCCAGCGTGTCTCTCGGCTCAGATGTCGATAGCTGCATCGGAGAGTGGGCTATTGTCCTCCGCAGAGGAAGATGAAGCTGAGCTTTCCCCTTTGGGAGTGTTTGCTCAGGCTGAGTCGGATGCAGAGTTGACGACCATGCTCCACCTTCTCCTGAACGGTTGCAGTTGGATGATTGGTTTCTGGGTGCGGCGTGCGGTGCAGCTGCTTTCTGCACCGGTGCCTTTCTTCCCAGAAGTGCACATCTCTATCTGGCTAGCGCTTCCCAGCCTGTCCCGCTGGCTCTTGCAGACAATCAGACTCAGCTATGTGATTCAGTTTGCCACGTGTCTCCCCAGGTTCAGAAGCGTCTTCTTTACCTCGGAGCAAGGCAAAGAGCCCCGTCCTGTGCCTGGAGATTACGGTCCTGCTGCCAAAGGACGCAATAGAGCCTGTCCCTCCAGACGAAATGAAGACGGGGTTTTACAGCCCATACTTCATCATACCGAAGAAAGACGGTGGGTTATGGCCAATCTTGGATCTGAGAGTTTTGAACCGAGCCCTTCACAAGCTTCTGTTCAAATTGCTACTGCAGAAACGCATTCACACGTGCATTTGTCCCCAAAATTGGTTCACAGCAATCAGCCTGAAGGATGCGTACTTCCACGTCACGATTCTGCCTCAACACAGTTTCTTCAGTTTGCTTTTGAGGGTCGGGCATATCATTACAAGGTCCTCCCCATTTTGGCTGTCCCTGTCTACCCGCGAATTTACCAAAGTTCTGGAGGCTGCCTTTCCCCCGCTAAGTGATGTGGGCATTTGCATTCTCAACTATCTCGACGACTGTATTATTCTAGCTCTCGAGATCTGTTGTGCGAACACAGGGACCTGGTGTAGAGACCTGCACTCCTGTGGGACTACCGCGGGACCCAACGTAATAGAATGCGGCGCGGGACTAGATTTGATGGCCGAGTGCGGGCGTGGGCGGTAAGGTACTCGTGTGTGTGCGGGAGAATAAAACTATTCACGGGACTCCTGCAAAATGGAAATATCTAAAAGTAAAACATCTAAAAACAAATAAATTGTTATTCATCTCTTGCACAAAAGCAACAAGAACAACTAAAACAAAATAAAAACGATTTACAGGTGCAAGCATAGGCAGAGTTTCTGTTTCTAACATGTTTCTGTTTCTGCATTGTGCAATGTAGCCAATCACAGACATATGTGTTGATTTCTAAAACGCAATGGCCAATCAGATGTATTTAAGATAGAATCCACTCACCCCTCAAAACGTCTGAGTTTTTGTTCAGTGCTGAATTCTGCATGCTGGCATATCCTCTGATTATGTCAAAGAAAGTGTAGACATTATGGAAGATTCATTGTGCAGTCAGCTTCATTGATAACGGAGCTTTGTGTGATCACGATGAACTGAGATGATAGCTTTTTAGGGATTATTAAGGGAGCGCACTTTGTGCGCATTCTGCCTTGCAAAACCATGCACGCGCTTGCTTTTATGTTAAATTACTTTAAACTGTTTCATGGACATACAGAAAAATCCGTCCCGCGCAGGTCTCTAACCTGGTGCTCAGGCACCTCAGCCATCTGGGGCTTCAGGTCAACTGGGAAAAGAGCAAGCTCTCCCCTGTTCAGAGCATCTCTTTTCTCGGTATGGAGTTGGACTGGCACGTTTTACCAACGAGCGAGCACAGTCAGTGCTGAACTGCCAGAATACGTTCAGGGGCAAAACAGCAGGACGAGGAGCAGGTCTTGATGGTTGTGCCTTACTGGCCCATCCAGACCTGGTTTTCAGACCTGATGCTTCTCACAACAGTCCCTCCCTTGCGGATTCCCCTGAGGAAGGATGTTCTTTCTCAGGGACAGGAACTCTGGAATCTCCACGTATGGCTTCTGTACAGGACTTAAGTGGCCTACCACCAGCAGTGGTAGACTCTATCACTCAAGCCAGAGCTCCCTCTACTAGGCGAGCTTATGCTTTGAAGTAGAGTCTGTTCGCTGAGTGGTGCTCTTCCCATCTGGAAGACCCCCAGAGATGCCTGATTGGTTCTGTGCTTTCCTTCCTGCAAGAAGGGTTGGAGCGGAGGCTGTCCCCCTCCACCTTGAAGGTGTATGTTGCCGCCATTGCGACACATCACGTTGCAGTTGACAGTAAGTCACTAGGAAACCATGACCTGCTCGTCAGCTACCTGAGAGGTGCCAGGAGGTCAAATCCTCCCAGGCCACGCCTCATCCTCTCCAGGGATCTCTCTGTGGTCCTTTCTGGTCTGCAGAAAGCTCCATTTGAGCCATTTGAGTCAGTTGAGCTTAAGATCCTGTCTCTAAAGACAACGCTCACTTCCATCAAAAGCGTGGGGGACCTGCAGGCATTTTCAGTCAGTGAATCATGCCTTGAGTTTGGGCTGGCTTCTTCTCATATCATCCTGAAACCCTGGCCTGGAAACGTGCCCAAAGTTCCCACCACTTCCTTCTGGGACCAGGTGGTGAACTTTCAAGCGCTGCCCTGGATGTTTATGTGGCCCACACGCAGAGCTTCAGAAGCTCAGTTGGCTCTTTGTCTGCTTTGGAGGTCAGCAGAAGGGAAAGGTTGCATCCAAACAGAGGTTGGCACACTGGATAGTGGACCCAATCCTCACTCCACTCAGAGTGTTGCCTCTTCCTGGACATTGGTGCACAGCACCTCTTTAGCAGACATCTGCAGAGCTGAGGGCTGGGCAACACCTAATACCTTCGCTAGATTCTACAATCTCTAGCTGGAGCCGTTATCTTCCCGTGTTGGGTACAAACAGTACTGTACAGGAAGGCTGGCTTGATGTCTTGCTTGCAGCACCATTCTGCTCTACGAACAGGTAAACTCATCTATTCACTAGTCCGCTTTCAAAGCCTTGTTGTGTTTATAATCACGTGCTTGCAAACTATTAAAACTCGAAAGAGTTGTTGGAAGCTTAGTGATGGTGACTCTGTGTGACTCTAGTGTAGTTCATTTATACGTTCAACTTTTTAGACTTCACAATTCATAATAAGTGTGTTAAGATTATCATGCTGAACAAAATGTCAAAGAATCATTAACGTTTGTTGGTCTCAGAGCTTATTTTCTGCAATAATCCAAAAGCCAATGGAAAAATTCTATTGAGGAAACAGTGTGATGCTAATAGCTGGGTTGTGCTACAAAAACGTCTGTACTGGATTTATTTACTTTATGCAAATGAAAATTATTTGAAGTTTCAAAAATTATGGCTGTTACTCAGTTGGCATCATTTCCACCACACTGAACAATTTTGGCTCTAAAAAAAGTTTTTGCAAAAGTTAATCACAGGTAATCCAAAAACATGCAGACAGGCAATAGCACGACACGACTAAACATAACGGTGACAGCCGTATTTTCAATTCGCAATTTCAATTTGCGTAATTTGAAGGTTAATGGAAACGCAGCTATTGTGACATCTAAGGTGTGTAAAAGAAATAAAGAAAAACAGCATTTCCATTTACACATTCATAAGAAACTTTTATCCAAACCAACTTAAATTGCATTCAAGCTATACATCTTTTTAGGTCATGCATTCCCTGGGAATCAAACCCGTTGCTAGCAGCATTGTACTGTTTAAGCTACAGGAATGATTTTGCCATGATCGTCATTTCCAACAATAAAAAGAGCAAAATACAGTTGGCTATAAACATTGGAAACAAAATGTTTATTTTTTATATAATTAGCTCAAAAGATATATCAGTTTATCACTAATCAGTATTATATATCAGCCACCCTGCTCTCATCTGCCAATGGGAAAGAAAGACAAAAACATCCAAGAATACACATCAATACGGGAAAAAAGATATCAACACAGTAGTACTTGTAAATTAAACAACCAATGCTGATGACGCAAACATTAATTTCCCATCTGGAGAGTTTGCCATCTTTGACCACCAATGTTTGTGATCGTGGCACGGCGTTCTCAATGGCAGGACCCATGGTTACACGCATCCATCAGCCCATGAGGCCAGTCAAAAGTCATGTAGATATTAATGAGTGTAATGGCGTCTGTTCTGCCTGCTGACCTCCAGTGTTTGTTTTTGTATTAATCGGGAACACATGGCGTTACCTGAACCCTCTCCTCACACTCCAACATGCCACGTGGGTGGCAAAGGATTGAAAACAACACCTCGTAGCACTGCGAAAACAACCGTGTGTGTGTGAGCGTGTTTCCTTCCCCTGCTTTGTTACTTTACTCCAGAACGCTCATTCAGTAAGGCTTTTGAGCCACACTTTTGAAATGCAATAACACTAACCAATAACAAGTGTGTTTGCTAATAACAAATTTATTTACCATACTGTAAAGGATATAACTTTCACCACGCCACTCTGCTCTCACGAAAGCCTTTGTCGACAGCCAAACATGTTATTTCCAGTTGTATGTTAATGCTAAATATTTGCATTCTAAGCCAATGAACAAACTTGGAAAACTTCCATAAGGTTCACCAACTGTTTTTAATTAGTGTTACACATTTATCAGAGCTTTTTTATACGGCTTTTTGCATGTTTAAGCACCATAATAACTTAAATGAGTCAATGCTAGCTCTTTGTGCCCAACGTGGACAATAAGGTCTTTATTTTGTATGTTATTTGCTATTTTGCAATTTGATATTCAGAGGACAGTCTTGTTTTTGTTATTTAGTCTTTAGTAAAATATAGATGGGCCTTTTCAAAGACAAAATGTGTACGCTACAAACACTAATCTATGTTAAAATACATAATTTAGAGCCATGGCTGGCTGACTGGAAGCATCAGTTGAGTATTTTTGGCAGAGAAGTCCAAATCAATTTAGTGAATCATTCGTTTGGATGGCTTGTATAAACGGTTTATTTGAGTCATCGCGCAGTAGTGTTCCCAGAAGTCCGACATTTTTACGTTTATTCATTCATTTATTTGTGTAGTGAAATTAAGATTTTGTTAAAGGTACACTATGATATCCTACCGCTCATAAAACATTCACTACTAGGCTTAAGAGATTTAACCAGTGTAGATGGAAAGGATCTCAAGCTGACTAGCTGAAGATGCTAGTGTAGCTTTACCCATTAATAGACAAGGTACTTCCTTGTCTATTAATGAAAAAATTCCAGCACAGCACTACAATACCCGTAATGAAATGAGCCTTCACAAGAGATAATGCTTTACAATCAACTCTGTTAGAGAGCTACATATGGCAATTTATCTGTTCAATAAAATACCTTAGTCACCTGCTGAGTAATAAAAACACCATCATCTCTGCGTCGCTTTTACAACATTACAAATCCCTCAGTTCTCACCATCTCTGAAAAGCCAAGCCAATGTTGATTCTGGTTTTATTACGAGCTCTGTCTCGTTCTCTTTTGCCAGCAGACTCTCCTCTGTTCGGCGTTTGTTTAAAACGGGTGATTCCCCTCGAGGTGATACCAGTGTGTCACCAACACATTAAAGCGTTGTGAATCAGTTCTGGTGTGTGTAACCAAACATGGCATTTGAATTCTGGTAACGAATGTAAAAAAGAAGTGTGATTAATTGTATTGAATGTGCACTTGAAGTGTACTTTAAATCTTAAAAGTATATATTTTTTTAAAACTGTACTTGCAGATAATATATTAATGAAATAAAATGCAACTTAAGTACTCTTTTAAAAAGTGCACTTTGTAATGTCATTTAAAAGTTTAGCTTTAAAGTATATTTTTAATAATTCTATTTTTAATAATCTTTTGTCATGCTTTAATCAAATACGCTTATTTTGATGTGTTGACTAACATACTAAAGCACATATAAAGTATATTTCATTATCATTTTAACTGTAGTGTATTTAAATTTACATTTAAAGTTAAAATATTTCAAAGATACCTGCAATTTCATCATTACAAATGTGTAATTACATATATTTTTATTTTATTATATATATATAAAGTTTGTAACAAGTAAAATATAGTTATAATTATATATTTTATATAAATATAAAAATATTTGATTTGAACTGATGACATACCAGTTTCTATAGTATTAATTTTAGTTTGCCATAAATGCTTGTCAGTACATTCGCCTCTTTAAGCTTATTTCAAAGACAAAAAATTCTAAAATCACAAAATGCCACGGAATAATAATAATAATTTTTTTAACTTTTGACTTTTTTTCAGAATTGGGAGAAATAAACTCTCTATTCTGGCTTTTCTTTCTCAATTGCAAGTTTATATGTCACAGTTCTGACTTTTTTCTCAGAATTGTGAGATGTAAACTTCCAATTGCAATAAAAAGGTCAGAATTGTGAGATAAAAAGTCGCAATTACCTTTTTTTTATTCTGTGGTGGAAATAAGCTTCCGTATGTACTTAAATCCTACTTATGTGGGTCAAAAAAGCACTGTAAAGTTCGGCTAATTGTATTTAATATAAATTTAAACTATAATACATTTTTATTTAATTGATATTAACATGCACTTGAGAGTCTGAAAAGACTACATTCAGTTCACACTTAAAAAAATGTATCCCTTAAAACTCATCTTTGATAATCAAAATTACATTTTAGAATAGCTTGAATGTAACTCTACACCCTTGCTTCATTTAGTATACGTGGGTCCAGTGGCATGTATGCAGGGTATTCACGAGTAGGACACAATAACAAGTTGAAATACTGGTTTAATTCAGCCATATACAGTGGGGAGAACAAGTATTTGATACACTGCCGATTTTGCAGGTTTGCCCACTTACAAAGCATGTAGAAGTCTGTAATCTTTATCATAGGTACTCTTCAACTGTGAGAGACGGAATCTAAAACAAAAATCCAGAAAATCACATTGTATGATTTTTAAGTAATTAATTTGCATTTTATTGCATGACATAAGTATTTGATACATCAGAAAAGCAGAACTTAATATTTGGTACAGAAACCTTTGTTTGCAATTACAGAGATCATACGTTTCCTGTAGTTCTTGACCAGGTTTGCACACACTGCAGCAGGGATTTTGGCCCACTCCTCCATACAGACCTTCTCCAGATCTCAGCTCCCTCCAAAGATTTTCTATTGGGTTCAGGTCTGGAGACTGGCTAGGCCACTCCAGGACCTTGAGATGCTTCTTACGGAGCCACTCCTTAGTTGCCCTGGCTGTGTGTTTCGGGTCGTTGTCATGCTGGAAGACCCAGCCACGACCCATCTTCAATGCTCTTACTGAGGGAAGGAGGTTGGTGGCCAAGATCTCGCGGTACATGGCCCCATCCATCCTCCCCTCAATACGGTGCAGTCGTCCTGTCCCCTTTGCAGAAAAGCATCCCCAAAGAATGATGTTTCCATCTCCATGCTTCACGGTTGGGATGGTGTTCTTGGGGTTGTACTCACCCTTCTTCTTCCTCCAAACACGGCGAGTGGAGTTTAGACCAAAAAGCTCTATTTTTGTCTCATCAGACCACATGACCTTCTCCCATTCCTCCTCTGAATCATCCAGATTGTCATTGGCAAACTTCAGACGGGCCTGGACATGCGCTGGCTTGAGCAGGGGGACCTTGCGTGCGCTGCAGGATTTTAATCCATGACAGCGTAGTGTGTTACTAATGGTTTTCTTTTGCCGTGTAGTTCTGGGCTGATCCCTCACCTTCATGATCATTGATGCCCCACGAGGTGAGATCTTGCATGGTGCCCCAGACCGAGGGAGATTGACCGTCATCTTGAACTTCTTCCATTTTCTAATAATTGCACCAACAGTTGTTGCCTTCTCACCAAGCTGCTTGCCTATTGTCCTGTAGCCCATCCTAGCCTTGTGCAGGTCTACAATTTTATCCCTGATGTCCTTACACAGCTCTCTGGTCTTGGCCATTGTGGATAGGTTGGAGTCTGTTTGTTTGAGTGTGTGGACAGGTGTCTTTTATACAAGTAATGAGTTCAAACAGGTGCAGTTAATACAGGTAATGAGTGGAGAACAGGAGGGCTTCTTAAAGAAAAACTAACAGGTCTGTGAGAGCCGGAATTCTTACTGGTTGGTAGGTGATCAAATACTTATGTCATGCAATAAAATGCTAATTAATTATTTAAAAATCATACAATGTGATTTTCTGGATTTTTGTTTTAGATTCCATCTCTCACAGTTGAAGTGTACCTATGATAAAAATTACAGACTTCTACATGCTTTGTAAGTAGGAAAACCTGCAAAATCGGCAGTGTATCAAATACTTGTTCTCCCCACTGTATGTTTGAACCAGAAACTGATTCAGAAGAAATGGAAGAGTGAATCGACTGACGAGGCTGTATACATTGGCTGTATACCTCGTCAGTCGATGTATTAGAATGTTAATGCGTTTTATGAATCGCTCTTTACAACGTCGGACACATAACGGTAATTGATTTGATTAGCCTTTTACTTATGATCCAAAAAAAAATGTGGTTTTGAAACAATATGAAAGCGATATGTTCCTGCAGGTTTGGGTTAAGTCAGGCTGTTTTAAATACAGCAAAGGAGTTGTAAACAAATACCTGATCACCAATGAGAATTTTAATTTTTCTAATGTACAAGAAAAGGAGAGAAAGACAGAGCACAGGGCCAAACAATTAATCCTGGAGAAATATGTTATGTTGGCTCCATCTCAGCCCATCTGCTCTGAGTCTCTGCCTCCTCAGCAGATTTCTTCAGCGAAGAGAAATAAGCTTTGAGTCGCCCACTATTGAGACACACACAGGTGCTTTAAGACTAGAGCTTGAGAAACCAGCACTCAACCAATCCTGATCCATCTTTTTCAGCACTACAATTACTCAAAATAATCTATCAGAGAAGCAAAGGCAATGATCTGAGCCTGTCACAGCAGCTGAAGGCCTATCAGATACTTTCATTTCGTTTGAATAGAAGTGTAAAAAATTTTTAGCTGTTACACAACATTTTGTGCTGATGTAACACCCAAAATTAAAGGGGTCATGACATGAGAAATAAAATTTGCCTTGATCTGTTGACATATAAGAGGTCTTTGTACCATTAAAACATCCTGTAAGTTTCATATCTTAAACATCCTCCTTATTATAAACGTCCTCATATTATTGATTTAATCAAACTCCAAAAACAACTTGTTTTGATATTGCAAGATCTGTGATGTCACAAAGGCAAATTCATTTGCATATGACTGCCTCCAGAGCAAGACATCGACGAATCGTTATACATCATTGCACCATAGGCCCCGCCCACTTGCATCTAGTCGCGTAACGGCTAACATTGGCCTACACCGGATGAGAGCGTCACGTCACATCAAAAGTAAATAGAACCCATAATAATCACTGACGCTGTCTGCACTGGATACAGTATACAGATGCACGATCAGTTTCTGACGTACTCCACGTGCTTGAGTCTGTTGACAACAGGACAAATGGAAGAGTGAAAGAACGTTTGCTTTGATGCGTCCAGTTTAAACAGCTTGGTTGAGTTTCTGTATAGACTTCAGAAGGATACCAGCATCCAAAACAAGTGGATGCTTTATTTTAATGATATACTGAACCATATCGGAGGATTATATGTTTGTTCAGAGCATTTTGATTTGTAAATGAGGCACAGTGTAATGGAGAGTTTGCAAAGAAACTGTTGTTGAAAGATGAAATTTCTGAAGCTCAAACGTGCTGTGTAACACGAGAATGAACCTCAATGGTTCTTGCTGAAGCTCAAACGTGCTACGTAACACATAAGAATGAACCTCATTGGTTCATGCTGAAGCTCAAACATGCTGCGTAACACTAGAATGAACCTCATTGGTTCTTGCTGAAGCTCAAACGTGCTGTGTAACACGAGAATTAACCTCAATGGTTCTTGCTGAAGCTCAAACGTGCTGCTTAACACGAGAATGAACCTCATCGGTTCTTGCTGAAGCTCAAACGTGCTGCGTAACACGAGAGTGAACCTCATCGGTTCTTGCTGAAGCTCAAACGTGCTGCGTAACACATGAGAATGAACCTCATTGGTTCTTGCTGAGGCTCAAACGTGCTGCGTAACACGAGAATGAACCTCATTGGTTCTTGCTGAAGCTCAAACGTGCTGCGTAACACGAGAATGAACCTCATTGGTTCTTGCTGAAGCTCAAACGTGCTGCGTAACACACGAGAATGAACCTCATCGGTTCTTGCTGAAGCTCAAACGTGCTGCGTAACACACGAGAATGAACCTCATCGGTTCTTGCTGAAGCTCAAACGTGATGCGTAACACGAGAACGAACCTCATTGGTTCTTGCAGAAGCTCAAACGTGATGCGTAACACATGAGAATGAACCTCATTGGTTCTTGCTGAAGCTCAAACGTGCTGCGTAACACACGAGAATGAACCTCATCGGTTCTTGATGAAGCTCAAACGTGATGCGTAACACGAGAACGAACCTCATTGGTTCTTGCAGAAGCTCAAACGTGATGCGTAACACATGAGAATGAACCTCATTGGTTCTTGCTGAAGCTCAAACGTGCTGCGTAACACATGAGAATGAACCTCATCGGATCTTGCTGAAGCTCAAGCGTGCTGTGTAATACGAGAATGAACCTCATCGGTTCTTGCTGAAGCTCAAACGTGCTGCGTAACACAAGAGAATGAACCTCATTGGTTCTTTCTGAAGCTCAAACGTGCTGCGTAACACAAGAGAATGAACCTCATTGGTTCTTGCTGAAGTTCAAACGTGATGCGTAACACGAGAATGAACCTCATTGGTTCTTGCAGAAGCTCAAATGTGATGCGTAACACACAAGAATGAACCATATTGGTTCTTTCTAAAGCTCAAATGTGCTGCGTAACATGAGAATGAACCTCATTGGTTCTTTCTGAAGCTCAAAACGTGCTGCGTAACATGAGAATGAACCTCATTGGTTCTTTCTGAAGCTCAAACGTGCTGCGTAACATACGAGAATGAACCTCATCGGTTCTTTCTGAAGCTCAAGCGTGCTGCGTAATACGAGAATGAACCTTATTGGTTCTTGCAGAAGCTCAAGCGTGCTGCGTAACACGAGAATGAACCTTATTGGTTCTTGCAGAAGCTCAAATGTGCTGCGTAACACGAGAATGAACGTCATTGGTTCTTGCTGAAGATGAAATGTGCTGCGTAACACATGAGAATGAACCTCATTGGTTCTTTCTGAAGCTCAAACGTGCTGCGTAACACGAGAATGAACCTCATTGGTTCATGCTGAAGCTCAAACATGCTGCGTAACACGAGAATGAACCTCATTGGTTCTTGCTGAAGCTCAAACGTGCTGTGTAACACGAGAATTAACCTCAATGGTTCTTGCTGAAGCTCAAACGTGCTGCTTAACACGAGAATGAACCTCATCGGTTCTTGCTGAAGCTCAAACGTGCTGCGTAACACGAGAATGAACCTCATTGGTTCTTGCTGAATCTCAAACGTGCTGCGTAACACGAGAGTGAACCTCATCGGTTCTTGCTGAAGCTCAAACGTGCTGCGTAACACGAGAATGAACCTCATTGGTTCTTGCTGAAGCTCAAACGTGCTGCGTAACACTAGAATGAACCTCATTGGTTCTTGCTGAAGCTCAAACGTGCTGCGTAACACACGAGAATGAACCTCATCGGTTCTTGCTGAAGCTCAAACGTGCTGCGTAACACACGAGAATGAACCTCATCGGTTCTTGCTGAAGCTCAAACGTGATGCGTAACACGAGAACGAACCTCATTGGTTCTTGCAGAAGCTCAAACGTGATGCGTAACACATGAGAATGAACCTCATTGGTTCTTGTTGAAGCTCAAATGTGCTGCGTAACACACGAGAATGAACCTCATCGGTTCTTGATGAAGCTCAAACGTGCTGCGTAACACATGAGAATGAACCTCATCGGATCTTGCTGAAGCTCAAACGTGATGTGTAACACATGAGAATGAACCTCATTGGTTCTTGCTGAAGCTCAAACGTGCTGCGTAACACATGAGAATGAACCTCATCGGATCTTGCTGAAGCTCAAGCGTGCTGTGTAATACGAGAATGAACCTCATCGGATCTTGCTGAAGCTCAAGCGTGCTGTGTAATACGAGAATGAACCTCATTGGTTCTTTCTGAAGCTCAAACGTGCTGCGTAACACAAGAGAATGAACCTCATTGGTTCTTGCTGAAGTTCAAACGTGATGCGTAACACGAGAATGAACCTCATTGGTTCTTGCAGAAGCTCAAATGTGATGCGTAACACACAAGAATGAACCTTATTGGTTCTTTCTAAAGCTCAAACGTGCTGCGTAACATGAGAATGAACCTCATTGGTTCTTGTAGAAGCTCAAACGTGCTGCGTAACATACGAGAATGAACCTCATCGGTTCTTTCTGAAGCTCAAGCGTGCTGCATAACACGAGAATGAACCTTATTGGTTCTTGCAGAAGCTCAAATGTGCTGCGTAACACGAGAATGAACGTCATTGGTTCTTGCTGAAGATGAAATGTGCTGCGTAACATGAGAATGAACCTCATTGGTTCTTTCTGAAGCTGAAATGTGCTGCGTAACACATGAGAATGAACCTCATTGGTTCTTGCAGAAGCTCAAACATGCTGCGTAACACGAGAATGAACCTCATTGGTTCTTTCTGAAGCTCAAACGTGCTGCGTAACACGAGAATGAACCTCATCGGTTCTTACTAAAGCTCAAACGTGATCCATAACACACGAGAATGAACCTCATTGGTTCTTGCTGAAGCTCAAACGTGCTGCATAACACATGAGAATGAACCTCATTGGTTCTTTCTAAAGCTCAAGCGTGCTGCGTAACACGAGAATGAACCTCATTGGTTCTTGCTGAAGCTGAAACGTGCTGCGTAACACATGAGAATGAACCTCATTGGTTCTTTCTGAAGCTCAAACGTGCTGCGTAACACGAGAATGAACCTCATTGGTTCTTGCTGAAGCTCAAACGTGCTGCATAACAAGAGAATGAACCTCATTGGTTCTTGCTGAAGCTCAAACGTGCTGCGTAACACACAAGAATGAACCTCATTGGTTCTTGCCGAACTCAAACGTGATGCGTAACACGAGAATGAACCTAATCGGTTCTTGCTGAACTCAAACGTGCTGCGTAACACACGAGAATGAACCTCATTGGTTCTTGCAGAAGCTCAAATGTGATGCGTAACACACAAGAATGAACCTTATTGGTTCTTTCTAAAGCTCAAACGTGCTGCGTAACATGAGAATGAACCTCATTGGTTCTTTCTGAAGCTCAAAACGTGCTGCGTAACATGAGAATGAACCTCATTGGTTCTTTCTGAAGCTCAAACGTGCTGCGTAACATACGAGAATGAACCTCATCGGTTCTTTCTAAAGCTCAAGCGTGCTGCGTAATACGAGAATGAACCTTATTGGTTCTTGAAGAAGCTCAAGCGTGCTGCGTAACACGAGAATGAACCTTATTGGTTCTTGCAGAAGCTCAAATGTGCTGCGTAACACGAGAATGAACATCATTGGTTCTTTCTAAAGCTCAAGCGTGCTGCGTATCACGAGAATGAACCTCATTGGTTCTTGCTGAAGCTGAAATGTGCTGCGTAACACATGAGAATGAACCTCATTGGTTCTTTCTGAAGCTGAAATGTGCTGCGTAACACATGAGAATGAACCTCATTGGTTCTTGCAGAAGCTCAAACGTGCTGCGTAACACGAGAATGAACCTCATTGGTTCTTGCTGAAGCTCAAATGTGCTGCGTAACACGAGAATGAACCTCATTGGTTCTTGCTGAAGCTCAAACATGATGCATAACACGAGAATGAACCTTATTGGTTCTTGCAGAAGCTCAAACGTGCTGCGTAACACACGAGAATGAACCTCATTGGTTCTTTCTGAAGCTCAAACGTGCTGCGTAACACACGAGAATGAACCTCATTGGTTCTTTCTGAAGCTCAAACGTGCTGCGTAACACGAGAATGAACCTCATTGGTTCTTGCTGAAGCTCAAACGTGCTGCGTAACACGAGAATGAACCTCATTGGTTCTTGCTGAAGCTCAAACGTGCTGCGTAACACACGAGAATGAACCTCATTGGTTCTTGCCGAACTCAAACGTGCTGTGTAACATGAGAATGAACCTCATTGGTTCTTGCTGAAGCTCAAACGTGCTGCGTAACACGAGAATTAACCTCATCGGTTCTTGCTGAAGCTCAAATGTGCTGCGTAACACACGAGAATGAACCTCATTGGTTCTTTCTAAAGCTCAAGTGTGCTGCTGCACACGAGAATGAACCTCATTGGTTCTTGCTGAAGCTCAAACGTGCTGTGTAACACGAGAATGAACCTCATTGGTTCTTTCTGAAGCTCAAACGTGCTGCGTAACACGAGAATGAACCTCATCGGTTCTTACTAAAGCTCAAACGTGATCCATAACACACGAGAATGAACCTCATTGGTTCTTGCTGAAGCTCAAACGTGCTGCGTAACACGAGAATGAACCTCATTGGTTCTTGTAGAAGCTCAAACGTGCTGCGTAACACATGAGAATGAACCTCATTGGTTCTTTCTGAAGCTCAAACGTGCTGCGTAACACGAGAATGAACCTCATTGGTTCTTGCTGAAGCTCAAATGTGCTGCGTAACACACGAGAATGAACCTCATTGGTTCTTTCTAAAGCTCAAGTGTGCTGCTGCACACGAGAATGAACCTCATCGGTTCTTGCTGAAGCTCAAACGTGCTGTGTAACACGAGAATGAACCTCATTGGTTCTTGCTGAACTCAAACGTGCTGCGTAACACACGAGAATGAACCTCATTGGTTCTTGCAGAAGCTCAAACGTGCTGCGTAACACGAGAATGAACCTCATTGGTTCTTGCTGAACTCAAACGTGCTGCGTAACACACGAGAATGAACCTCATTGGTCCTTGCAGAAGTTCAAACGTGCTGCGTAACACGAGAATGAACCTCATCGGTTCTTGCTGAAGCTCAAACGTGCTGCGTAACACAAGAATGAACCTCATTGGTTCTTGAGGAAGCTCAAACGTGCTGCGTAACACAAGAATGAACCTCATTAGTTCTTGCTGAAGCTCAAACGTGCTGCGTAACACAAGAATGAACCTCATTGGTTCTTGAGGAAGCTCAAACGTGCTGCGTAACACAAGAATGAACCTCATTGGTTCTTGAGGAAGCTCAAACGTGCTGCGTAACACAAGAATGAACCTCATCAGTTCTTGAGGAAGCTCAAACGTGCTGCGTAACACGAGAATGAACCTCATCGGTTCTTGAGGAAGCTCAAACGTGCTGCGTAACACGAGAATGAACCTCATCGGTTCTTGCTGAAGCTCAAACGTGCTGCGTAACACGAGAATGAACCTCATCGGTTCTTGCTGAAGCTCAAACGTGCTGCGTAACTCGAGAATGAACCTCATTGGTTCTTGCTGAACTCAAACGTGCTGCGTAACACACGAGAATGAACCTCATTGGTTCTTGCAGAAGCTCAAACGTGCTGCGTAACACGAGAATGAACCTCATTGGTTCTTGCTGAAGCTCAAACGTGCTGCGTAACACGAGAATGAACCTCATTGGTTCTTGCTGAAGCTCAATCGTGCTGCGTAACACACGAGAATGAACCTCATTGGTTCTTGCTGAAGCTCAAACGTGCTGCGTAACACGAGAATGAACCTTATTGGTTCTTGCAGAAGCTCAAACGTGCTACGTAACACACGAGAATGAACCTTATTGGTTCTTTCTGAAGCTCAAACGTGCTGCGTAACACACGAGAATGAACCTCATCGGTTCTTGCTGAAGCTCAAATGTGCTGCGTAACACACGAGAATGAACCTCATTGGTTCTTTCTAAAACTCAAGTGTGCTGCGTAACACGAGAATGAACCTCATCGGTTCTTGCTGAAGCTCAAACGTGCTGCGTAACACGAGAATGAACCTCATTGGTTCTTGCTGAACTCAAACGTGCTGCGTAACACACGAGAATGAACCTCATTGGTTCTTGCAGAAGCTCAAACGTGCTGCGTAACACGAGAATGAACCTCATTGGTTCTTGCTGAACTCAAACGTGCTGCGTAACACACGAGAATGAACCTCATTGGTTCTTGCAGAAGCTCAAACGTGCTGCGTAACACGAGAATGAACCTCATTGGTTCTTGCTGAACTCGAACGTGCTGCGTAACACACGAGAATGAACCTCATTGGTTCTTGCAGAAGTTCAAACGTGCTGCATAACACGAGAATGAACCTCATTGGTTCTTGCAGAAGCTCAAACGTGCTGCGTAACACGAGAATGAACCTCATCGGTTCTTGCAGAAGCTCAAACGTGCTGCGTAACACACAAGAATGAACCTCATTGGTTCTTGCAGAAGCTCAAACGTGCTGCGTAACACGAGAATGAACCTCATTGGTTCTTTCTGAAGCTCAAACGTGCTGTGTAACACGAGAATGAACCTCATCGGTTCTTGAGGAAGCTCAAACGTGCTGCGTAACACATGAGAATGAACCTCATTAGTTCTTGAGGAAGCTCAAACGTGCTGCGTAACTCGAGAACGAACCTCATTGGTTCTTGCTGAACTCAAACGTGCTGCGTAACACACGAGAATGAACCTCATTGGTTCTTGCAGAAGCTCAAACGTGCTGCGTAACACGAGAATGAACCTCATTGGTTCTTGCTGAAGCTCAAACGTGCTGCGTAACACGAGAATGAACCTCATTGGTTCTTGCTGAAGCTCAATCGTGCTGCGTAACACATGAGAATGAACCTCATTGGTTCTTGCTGAAGCTCAAACGTGCTGCGTAACACGAGAATGAATCTCATTGGTTCTTGCTGAAGCTCAATCGTGCTGCGTAACACACGAGAATGAACCTCATTGGTTCTTGCTGAAGCTCAAACGTGCTGCGTAACACGAGAATGAACCTTATTGGTTCTTGCAGAAGCTCAAACGTGCTACGTAACACACGAGAATGAACCTTATTGGTTCTTTCTGAAGCTCAAACGTGCTGCGTAACACACGAGAATCAACCTTATTGGTTCTTGCAGAAGCTCAAACGTGCTACGTAACACACGAGAATGAACCTTATTGGTTCTTTCTGAAGCTCAAACGTGCTGCGTAACACGAGAATGAACCTTATTGGTTCTTGCAGAAGCTCAAACGTGCTACGTAACACACGAGAATGAACCTTATTGGTTCTTTCTGAAGCTCAAACGTGCTGCGTAACACACGAGAATCAACCTTATTGGTTCTTTCTGAAGCTCAAACGTGCTGCGTAACACACGAGAATCAACCTTATTGGTTCTTGCAGAAGCTCAAACGTGCTGCGTAACACACGAGAATGAACCTCATCGGTTCTTGCTGAAGCTCAAACGTGCTGCGTAACACACGAGAATGAACCTCATTGGTTCTTTCTAAAGCTCAAGTGTGCTGCGTAACACGAGAATGAACCTCATCGGTTCTTGCTGAAGCTCAAACGTGCTGCGTAACACGAGAATGAACCTCATTGGTTCTTGCTGAACTCAAACGTGCTGCGTAACACACGAGAATGAACCTCATTGGTTCTTGCAGAAGCTCAAACGTGCTGCGTAACACGAGAATGAACCTCATTGGTTCTTGCTGAACTCAAACGTGCTGCGTAACACACGAGAATGAACCTCATTGGTTCTTGCAGAAGCTCAAACGTGCTGCGTAACACGAGAATGAACCTCATTGGTTCTTGCTGAACTCGAACGTGCTGCGTAACACACGAGAATGAACCTCATTGGTTCTTTCTGAAGCTCAAACGTGCTGTGTAACACGAGAATGAACCTCATCGGTTCTTGAGGAAGCTCAAACGTGCTGCGTAACACATGAGAATGAACCTCATCGGTTCTTGCTGAAGCTCAAACGTGCTGCGTAACACGAGAATGAACCTCATCGGTTCTTGCAGAAGCTCAAACGTGCTGCGTAACACATGAGAATGAACCTCATTAGTTCTTGAGGAAGCTCAAACGTGCTGCGTAACACGAGAATGAACCTCATCGGTTCTTGCAGAAGCTCAAACGTGCTGCGTAACACGAAAATGAACCTCATTGGTTCTTGCTGAAGCTCAAACGTGCTGCGTAACACATGAGAATGAACCTCATTGGTTCTTGCTGAAGCTCAAACGTGCTGCGTAACACGAAAATGAACCTCATTGGTTCTTGCTGAAGCTCAAACGTGCTGCGTAACACATGAGAATGAACCTCATTGGTTCTTGCTGAAGCTCAAACGTGCTGCGTAACACGAAAATGAACCTCATTGGTTCTTGCTGAAGCTCAAACGTGCTGCGTAACACGAAAATGAACCTCATTGGTTCTTGCTGAAGCTCAAACGTGCTGCGTAACACATGAGAATGAGCCTCATTGGTTCTTGCTGAAGCTCAAACGTGCTGCGTAACACGAAAATGAACCTCATTGGTTCTTGCTGAAGCTCAAACGTGCTGCGTAACACATGAGAATGAGCCTCATTGGTTCTTGCTGAAGCTCAAACGTGCTGCGTAACACGAAAATGAACCTCATTGGTTCTTGCTGAAGCTCAAACGTGCTGCGTAACACGAGAATGAACCTCATTGGTTCTTGCTGAACTCAAACGTGCTGCGTAACACACGAGAATGAACCTCATTGGTTCTTGCTGAAGCTCAAACGTGCTGCGTAACACGAGAATGAACCTTATTGGTTCTTGCAGAAGCTCAAACGTGCTACGTAACACACGAGAATGAACCTTATTGGTTCTTTCTGAAGCTCAAACGTGCTGCGTAACACACGAGAATCAACCTTATTGGTTCTTGCAGAAGCTCAAACGTGCTGCGTAACACACGAGAATGAACCTCATCGGTTCTTGCTGAAGCTCAAATGTGCTGCGTAACACACAAGAATGAACCTCATTGGTTCTTTCTAAAGCTCAAGTGTGCTGCGTAACACGAGAATGAACCTCATCGGTTCTTGCTGAAGCTCAAACGTGCTGCGTAACACGAGAATGAACCTCATTGGTTCTTGCTGAACTCAAACGTGCTGCGTAACACACGAGAATGAACCTCATTGGCTCTTGCAGAAGCTCAAACGTGCTGCGTAACACGAGAATGAACCTCATTGGTTCTTGCTGAACTCAAACGTGCTGCGTAACACACGAGAATGAACCTCATTGGTTCTTGCAGAAGCTCAAACGTGCTGCGTAACACGAGAATGAACCTCATTGGTTCTTGCTGAACTCGAACGTGCTGCGTAACACACGAGAATGAACCTCATTGGTTCTTTCTGAAGCTCAAACGTGCTGTGTAACACGAGAATGAACCTCATCGGTTCTTGAGGAAGCTCAAACGTGCTGCGTAACACATGAGAATGAACCTCATCGGTTCTTGCTGAAGCTCAAACGTGCTGCGTAACACGAGAATGAACCTCATCGGTTCTTGCTGAAGCTCAAACGTGCTGCGTAACACATGAGAATGAACCTCATTAGTTCTTGAGGAAGCTCAAACGTGCTGCGTAACACGAGAATGAACCTCATCGGTTCTTGCAGAAGCTCAAACGTGCTGCGTAACACGAAAATGAACCTCATTGGTTCTTGCTGAAGCTCAAACGTGCTGCGTAACACATGAGAATGAACCTCATTGGTTCTTGCTGAAGCTCAAACGTGCTGCGTAACACATGAGAATGAACCTCATTGGTTCTTGCTGAAGCTCAAACGTGCTGCGTAACACGAAAATGAACCTCATTGGTTCTTGCTGAAGCTCAAACGTGCTGCGTAACACGAAAATGAACCTCATTGGTTCTTGCTGAAGCTCAAACGTGCTGCGTAACACATGAGAATGAGCCTCATTGGTTCTTGCTGAAGCTCAAACGTGCTGCGTAACACGAAAATGAACCTCATTGGTTCTTGCTGAAGCTCAAACGTGCTGCGTAACACATGAGAATGAACCTCATTGGTTCTTTCTGAAGCTCAAACGTGCGTCAAAGTTGTAGTTGTGTCGCTGTCAATGGAGGGACAGAAATCTCTCAGATTTCATAAAAAATATATTAATTTGTGTTTCGAAGATGAACAAAAGTCTTATGGGTTTGGAACGACATGAGGGTGAGTAAATGATTACAGAATTTAAATTTTTGGGTGAACTAACCCTTCAACAGTTGTATTCCTATATGTATTCTAAAGGTTTTTACAGAGGTGTTCGTTCATGTATAATTTGCCTGATTTTATACAACATTTTATTCATGTTGAAAATGCATTGTTTTTTTCTGGCTGTTGACAGTATTTTCTGATTTATGGAGGGATAAAAAGAGATATCTAAAATCCCCTCTAAAACCCTTTGACTCTATTATGTAAAAAAAAAAAAAAACTTTGTTTTAATGCATTTTTTATTAGATATGCATATTTAAAAAACATTTTAGAAAACTTGTAATACAAAAATGTTTGCGATGCTTAACTCTTTCCCCTCCAGCTGGATTTTTTTTTTTTTTTTTTAATTTTCCAGCCAGTGCCAGAATTTCTGATCACTTTCACAAAACTTTCAACACCCCCAAAGCTTCACAGTCCTAGAGCTCGTCCTGGGTCGACATTTCATTCAGTAACATTAGGCAGTTTTGATTTATATGCTGTTGAATGTTTAATCATCACGTTAGCTTACATGCTTGTTTCTGCTTCTTCTTTACTTGTTTTTGGATCTGGGGATTCTGTACTGTTCCAGAATATACGTAATAGCGCCCCCTACTATATAACGGCGAAGTGTTGTCATAAATTATGGTTTAAAGGCAGGGTAAGAGTTAGGCTTAATCCCAATTCTATTTTATACCCCTTCACCTTCCCCTAAGAAATGGGACACCACTACTACACCATTACACGTCATCATACGTGTACGTAGAAATCAGGTGCGAGCACGTTTAACAGATTACTCACTCCCAACGTTGTTTTGAGCTGTATTTGAACAGCGCTCGTTTTCAGTTTGAAAACGTATGAGCCTTCAAGTTTCGATACAATGATAATACAGAACATACAAGACTGGTGGAGCCGCTTTTCCATCAGGCTCACCAAACTGTTCTCTTTGTTTATTAACCGTTCCATTCCGTGCCGATCCGAGCTGGCCGGTATGGATATGGTTTCGTTTTCTACTGTGGTGCTGCGATAATTATTAGGAAGCATGGCGTTAGTTTTCATTGTTATGCTGACGATACTCAGCTCTATATTTCTTCACGCCCTGACGAAACTTACCAATTCACAAGATTAACAGAATGCATAGCTGATATAAAAAATTGGATGACTAGTAATTTCCTGCAACTTAATTCAGAGTCAAGTCCTCGTCGTCATTTAGGAACCTGGGTGTGCTCTTTGATACCAATCTCTCATTTGAAAGCCACGTTTCTAGCATCTGTAAAACTGCATTCTACCATCTTAAAAATATATCTAAATTACGGCACATGCTTTCAATGCAAAATGCTGAACAGTTAGTTCATGCGTTCATGACCTCAAGGCTAGATTATTGTAATGCTCTACTGGGTGGTTGCCCTGCACGCTTAATAAATAAATTGCAGCTGGTTCAAAACGCAGCAGCTAGAGTTCTTACTAGAACCAGGAAGTATGACCATATTAGCCCGGTTCTGGCAACACTGCATTGGCTCCCTATTAAACATCGTATACATTTTAAAATCTTGCTGATTACTTACAAAGCACTAAATGGTTTAGCTCCCCAGTACTTGAGCGAGCTCTTAACGCATTATACTCCATCACGTCTATTGCGGTCTCAAAATTCTGGCCAGTTGATAATACCTAGAATATCAAAATTGTGTTCACATCACTCAAATAGTGCGTTTAGCAAGCTACAGAGAAACTGGCAGTCAGGCAACACACAAGTGATTGATCCAGAGTGACAACATCACTACACGCATTCTAGCAGCACGGTAGTCGGTGTATGCAGGGAAACTCCTCATACCGCTTTGTTCGAAGTGTGGTCCCGAAAAATCTTTGTTTGAAGGGCTATCTGGCCCTTCCCCTTACCCCTATTACTCCAGCCAAAAGAGAATCAAGACACCCCTACCCCTTTTACGTGAACACGCAAAACGAAGAGGTAGGGGAAAGGGAAGGGGTAAGGGGTAGAATAGAAATGGGATTGGGCTTTAATGTAATCAATTGGGGAAGTACAGTGATATCTGTTGGTTAATGTTTTACCCTACACACGGGGTGTCATGCAAAAGTCATTTTCATGTAATATTTATATATTTATTTTATTTCAGACTCTTTTCAAAATATTTTTTAATAGTTTTAGTTAACAACAACAACACTGCTCCATTGTACTCTCCTATGAAAAGGAAAAAAGGCCAAAAAATGTATTATAAAATAAGCTACATCTCACAACAAGCAAAGAAATTGCTAGTGATTATTAAAAGTTTAGTGAGTCATGGTTCCGCGGATCAGGTCTCTCTGACCTGATATTCTCTTCTGGGCTTCTCATGTTCCCAGAGAAACATCTGGAGAGAAAACGGCCATCACGGGATGGAGATTACATCTCCACAGGAACAAATGTCAGAAATTCTCTGATACATGTTCGCTGTGTCCGAAAGCTGAAAAATGCAACTTTCGGAGGCTGCATTCCAAGGCACATCCGAATCAATGTTGGCTTCACTTCCTGTCTCATGAGATGCCTTCATCTGATGGATTTTTGAAGGCAGCATAAATGTATCCTTCGCTGCCTTTGATATCCCACAATCCTGTGCTTTCCATTTTGTGACAGGTGAGCTAAAAAACAAAGTTGGCGTATGAAAGTTGAGGTTGGTGGTCAGTACACGAGTTTACACGTACATGCAATCAAATATAGTAATTTATGTGTATTTGGTGTGCTGTCCGGGGGAGGGCTCCGAGCTCGGAATTTGGCCCGAAACCCAGAATACTCCCCCTCCTTGACTGGGATAGAAACAGCCAAGAGTGAGGCGATGGGGTGGTGGAGGGATGTTGTGAAACTTGTCGTGGGACAGAGGTGAAAGACGGCTATATATACAGGCTTCCTCTTGCGCTGATTGGTTGATTACCTGAACGTGCTCCTCCCGAACTTTGTTAAATAAAACTTCATTTTGTGTGTAAATGTATGTTGTTGACCAACATTTTCCACTTTTGAGGTCATTTCTAGCGAGAAATTACTATTGAAGTAATTAAATATTTGCTTAGTTATCACCAAAGCTCGTTCTATTTGGTTGTAGATCTTTACACCGTTACGCTGCCTCAGAAGTCTGTCCAAAAGGTTTTGTGAGGTACATTCATGTGTAAACGCTGCCTGCAAAGTCAATGCCAGCTGCCTATGCTTTCAGACGCAGCCATTATCTTATACTGTATAATGTGACATATTTCCAAGTAAAACAGAATATTCAAACCATGCCTGACCTAAAGGTTATACTGACATGATCTGAATTACCTATTTTGCCCCAACTTTCACATGGCTAATCCAAAGGTGTTTACCGCAGGGTGTGTCTCATTGATCTCATGCGCTCTGCATGCTCGTTCCGTGTTGTTCTCCGACCTGCAGTGTCTTTGTGTGAGCGCCGCGGGGCCGGGCCGAGCGGGATGCACAGCGGGAAGCGTTGAGCTGTAATTCAGGGGACAGATGAAGGCCTGCTGCTGCTGAATTAGAGATCCAGACTGCTGGAGACACTCTAATTTGCCCTGCCATGTGCAAAGGCATGCGTGGCTCGGAGCGTTGGCCTGTTCGCATGATTAGCGGGTTTGGCTCCGTTTTAAAGGGGAGGATGAGTCTATTAGAAAACATATAAAGGGGGATTTAAAAAATGGTTTAGCTGAACAAACAGTATATTGGTTGGCGGGACTGGGAAGCTTGTGAAAACACAGTGAAAATGATTAACTCTTTCCAACATTGATGACAACGCCATTGACAAGTTTTTCCAGCAATCCCTGTTTTCACTGTTATATGGTAGGGGGCGCTGTTACAGATCTTCTGAAATAGTACAGCATCTCCAGATCCAAAAACAAGCTAAGCAGAAGATCAACTGTTTTACGATGGATGTTTAACGACCCACATTTTTTAAATGTAATTTCGCCGTTTTGAATTGAAAATATGCTATCATTTAATGATGATGTCATTCATAACTGAATGTGATGAGACAAAAAATGTTTTTTTTTTTTACGTTTTTTGACATAGACATATTAAACATACAAACAAGAGTATATGTGTGCATATTTTTTAATTAAATATTATTTGCAAAGAGTTTAAATGGATTACTTAACAACTACATAGGCTACAATTAGAAGTGGAAACTCTTATCATTCTTAATTTATTTATTCCCTTGAATCCCTTTTAATCCTTTAATTATTTAATGTCTTTAAATAAAAAGACCCCCCCCCCCCCCCCCCCCCACCACACACACACACACACACACACTTTCAAAAAAACTTTGGTCCCCCCAATGTTCAAGACATGGTTATGGCCTTGATGTCGACTCAGGACGAGCTATAGGACTATGAAGCTTTGGGGGTGTTGATGGACTCGATCTACTCCATCTATGTTTTGATCATCGTTCTGAATCCGATCTGGACGTAGTCTTTGACAAAACAATGTTTTCTCAGCTTTTTGCTTAAAATGTTGCTTTTCTATGAGACGTACCCACATTCAAGTGTTTATAAAAAAGAATGAATGAAGCTAGAATATATTTTTTTCAAAGCAGAGGCTCAACAACATTTTCTATGGGCCAAGAAAGTTTTGTGAAAATGATCAAAAATGCTGGCGCTTGCTGGCAACTAATGCGGTTAATGAACTAAAATGCAAAACATAATCTGACAGAATAGTCCAGTATAGACAAAAATAACCTGTCTGAGATTCTGCTGGCACTGTTTTCCCACAAAAAAAAACAAAAAAACAGTCTGCTATGATATTTGACTCTTTAAACAAAGGTTTCTAATCTAAACATTAATGGATGGAAATTACAGCCTACTGAAATGTAAACTTTCTTCCCCCAAAAATGTCTAAAGTGCCGCTGAGTTTCGCTGCTGTTGCATCGAGAACCAAGAAAGTGAAGTTGACTGAGTGCAGAAATAGCAAAACAGCAGAGAACAATCCTTCCTTCAGGAAATGACATGTAATTAATCAGAGCAAGACAATTAATCTTGAGCTGATGGCCTCTTGAAAGATTTTTGATTATTACTTCCACAAAACAAGTGCTATTGGAGAAACAGGAATTCAGTCTGACGCAAATCAAATCACGCAGACGCTCCTAAAAAAGAAAGGATTTAGCAAGGGTTTAACAGCCTGAAGACCCTTTTGTTCCATAAGAGATCATTTTAACTTCATCAGATGCCTTGTAATCAAGGTTCTTTATTGGCTTCTATGGTTCCATGAAGAACCTTTAACATCCATGGAACCTTTCCATGCAAATCCAACCTTTCGAGATGCAAATTAGCTTATGCTATACTCTCTATGTGAAATACATATTTTCCAGTTTTCGACTGCAATCATGTTTTTTGTACTGTCCCTATTCAAATAAACTTATAAATAAAATAAAAAAACAAAAGGATCTTTATAGTAGAAAAAGGTTCTTTTATTAAAAAATTCATCACACTAAGAAAAATGTGTTACTGAAAGGTTCTTTTACGGCATCACTAAAAAAACCCCCCTTTTATAAATGCTATTTTTAAAAGTGAAGTGAATATACATTTTTATAATGCCTGGAAGTACCCAAGTGGCCTCCACTTTTCCTCAGTAACAGACACCTAGAACAATTACGCTGATCTGAAGACCCTTCAGTCCCATTAACAACTTCAGGTTCCTGATAAGAAAAGGGTTCTTTGCTGAATTTGCAACGCTATCTCACAACCAATTTGTACGAATTTTACGAGATGGCTAATTCGTACAAATTTGTACAACCTCACTTGTAAGATTTGTCTAAACCCCAGTGACGGGTAGGTTTAGGGGCGGGGTTAGGGGGAGGTCATTTCGTACAAATTCATACGAATTGGGCAACTCGTCAAATACGTATGATTTAGCAATGAGATCGGGTTGGAAATTTATGTGCTAATCCAGTATTAAAGGAATAGTTCACCCCCAAAAAATAAAAGTGCTTATTCACTCTCAAATCAAATCATTCATCAACGCATGCATACAGAGCCCATGGGAAAATGACATGTCGATAATATCAAACCCCAATTAGTGTTTATTTATTTACTAAATTGTTTATTTAATTTGTATCTTATTAATTTAATTTGTATCCATTGTATTTGTCCTATTGCTTGTCATTTTATTTGTTATGGTGTTACTGACTGTTTCAACTCACTGTTGTTTGTTGACAGTGAAACTGCTCTGAAAGAACAGCTTAAGGGGTTGGGGGGTCATTTTGGGGTTTTTATGAACACACTCACAGGGGCCCCCTCAAAAAGTTTTGCTTAGGGCCCCCAGAAGTCTAGGACCGGCACTGCTTGGTGCCTATTGTAATGTTTTTTGTTGTTGTTTGTTTGTTTGTTTGTGTGTGTGTGTGTGTGTGTGTGTGTGTGTGTGTGTGTAAAGCTCTTTGAGCTGCACTCCTTGTATGAAAGGTTTATTTCATACAAGGAGGATTATTATTGTATAATCAGAATTTTGTGAGTAAATGATGTCAGAATTTTCATTTTTGTGCAAATTATCCTAATCTTCCAACATGTTTTTGCCATAGACATGAAAGATTCCTGAAATTGTGTATCTTAAGCAATTTAAAAGGGGTCATGAACTGCATCTTGTTACAATGTTCTTTGATGTCCTCTTATAATTTTATCAAGATTTTTACATAAAATGCATCCTAATTTAGAAGTAATAGGCTATTTTCTATCCTGTTTTTGACCCTGTCTTTGAAACACTTGGATTTGATAGGTGTGTCGCATTTAGGACTTTTAAGTGTGATTGGGTTCTGCATATTAAAATAATTTTCAACGTCCATGCCATTACATGTGTGGAATTGTTTTGAAAATCAATGTTGAAAAATTGCAACCAGTGAAATTCAACCATACATGTTTGAGCCAAAGTCTGATCTCAAATCAGAAGACAAACCTACAGCTCAAAAACCAAGGATACTCCAGTCTGTGTCAGCTTGGTAATTAATTATCTTTATTTATATTTATCCCCTATGTATTTGTGAGGTAGTATCATATTTTATTACCTTACATTAGTGTTGAAACAAAGACGCTATTTCGTTAAAAAGTTGAATCATTTGCCATCTGTGAAACATTTATGCATGTTACATATGCTTAATAAGTCTTGCTTGTGGCAAATAAAGTTTAAGTATTTGGAGTTATCAGTTATAGTTGACAGGATAACTTTTGTGTAAACGAATTATGAATAAATGTACCATCGTTTGTTTTCTTATCGTCATCGTTCATCATTTTCAGGGAAGTGAAAGTAGTGAGTGCATATCAAACAATCTGTAACAGACAAAGCAATAGTGACACATGGTAAAAACATTGTTACTCACAGTTGTGTGTTGCGACATTCGAATTCAATATAGTCGTCACTGCATCATCTTTTATTTTCAGTCTCTCTGAAAAGCCTGCGTCGAACTGTGTCTTGTTTAAAAACGAATCCGCAGTAAAATTAAGCAAACAAACGAACAGTGTCTTACTGACATGACTGCAACTTCGTTAGAAATAAAGTTCATTCACGCTTTCTTAATGTTACGATCACGAGGAAGGAAATGCAAAAACTCTGTTTTGTCACTTAAAAACATCTTGTAATCCTCAGAAGCGTCTCTAGCGTTTTGTTGCTACAGTAATCCTGTGTTTGCATCTCTCTCATATTTACTACTACATGACATGCGTGAATCAGTGGGCGGGGCTAAAGAGGCAATGATGTAGAAGTAGGCGTCGCATTATGACATCATACTGAGACAAAATCCAAAACGAGTCGTTTTCTGAGCTTGGTTTCAATAAAAGCTGTTTTTGGAGTAAAGAGGAAGGTTTGAGTTCTGAAACTTATTTTTATTAGTATTTTAGTATATTTTAGTATATTTTTATAGTACAATGACCTCTTATATTTCAAAAGATCAAGGAAAATTTGATTTCTCAATTCACAACCCCTTTAAAGAATGTTAACCACGTTTTGTGACTCAAAAGTACATTTATACTTCAAACAGTGAAAGCACTTTTACCTTTATAGTAGAGTTCAAGCATGTCCAGAGAGGGCTGGTTAAGCCAGACTCCAGTTTCTAGAATGAATGGGGTTGGGAATACCGATTTAACACTATAGCGACATATTCCCAAGACACACTGAGCAAAGCTCAGTTGACGTCCCTCCTCCGATGATCCTCCGGGATCATCCTATCTAACTAGGTCCTATCCATCACACATTTCAGACAGTGAGTTAGACATTTGAAACTGAAAGCATGTTATTGTAAATTGAAATGTGGTAACCGGAGTGTCGTGTATTTACTGGCAGTACATTATGAATGGTGGAGGAATGCTGTGAGATGAGTAATAAAGGTATATGGCCTCTGGGCAATCCAAGCCTGGTTTCCGTGGTGAGAGGCGTCCGCAGTGAACCCCACACCTGGGAAAGTGTGAAACGGGAAAGACCTGCAGCTCTAATTAGCAAACGAGGGAGACGCTGAAGTTTGGAGGTGACGGACTGCCAAATGGGACTCGTTACTGAAGAAAGCACACTGTATTAATAATTTAAAATGCGCTTTGTGCAGTAACATCTAAATGAATAGGTTTTAGTCAAGTCTAATATGTTGTTTCCAATGATATAATCAACCTGATTATTTCAGGTTACTTAATTTTTAATCATACTTTCATTTTTAGTTTTCAAAAATGTAATAGATACCAGTAAATACACCAATTATGCACTACTAATTACATTATACAATACTCCGTAGTGCCATTTATTTGTTCAATGCTGTCTACATTCTTTCTAGCACCCAATCAGCTTGAGCTGTATTATCTGTAGTTACTAAAGAAGATGCAGGTTTTCACGTAAAATAATGCTTGAAAAAAATGGCATATGCTGTTAAATGGTTTGGCATTGATATTTTTGTATGTTTTTGAAAGAAGACTTTTCTGCTCACCAAGGCTGCATTTACACTCTCAGGAAAAAAAGGTACAAAAGTGAAAAGGTACATCTTTGTACCTTACTTACCCCTAATATTAGGTTACCTTTTCACTTTTGTACCTTAGAGTACAGCTCCAGTGACAGCACTGTACCTTTTTTTCCTGACAGTGTATTTGATCAAAATGCAGTAAAACAGTAATATTGTGGAATATTATTACAATTTTGTTTTCCATGTAAATATACTTTAAAATGTAATATATTCCTGTGATCAAAGCTGTATTTTCAGTGTCACATGATCCTTCAGAAATCATTCTAATATGATGATTTGCTGCTCAAGAAACATTTTTTACTATTATCAATGTTGAAAACAGTTGTGCTGCTTAATATTTTTGTGGAAACTGTAATACTTTTACCCTTTGTATTTTCTATCCATAACAATAAACTTTGATTAAATATACTAGAATATCACAGTGATAGAGTTTAATTAACAGTTGATCAAGACCGAAGAAATGTTTCATTTCAGTTATTTACAGAAGCTCATTTAATTTGACTGAATATATTTATTGTGCTTTTGAAGTTTATGCTTTTGATGCATAAAAGGACATTAAAAGACCAGTTTTCTGTATATCCGGCATGACCAATACAAATACTTTTGGTTATTGCTGAGGAGCATGTCTGTGACAAACTGCCCTTGTGAAATACAGTGGCATTTCCAAAGCACTTAAAAGCCGAACAAACTGGCATTCATGTTAAAACAAACTGTTATCTTGAAGTTAATGACAGTTATTTAGTGCAAAATTCTTCAAGGAGGTCATTACGCATTATTACACCCTCTATCTACTTTACAAGTAAATAAATTCTATTTGAAGCTACTTTCGTGTGTCAAGCATTATATTTACAACATTAACACACCAAACAATGAGCTTCTGTTAATTATGTTCATTAATGACCACAGATATGAAACGACGTATACAAGTTAGTTCAAAGTATTCTTGGTTACATTTGAATAGGTGGGAAACTACAAAAACAAACAGAAAGTTGCAAACAATAAAGTAACAATTTAAAATGAATATTAGATGTTTAATAAAATGTATATGTAGTAATATATGTTTTCATATATTCATATATAAAAAAAATAATATTTTCTAAAAATACAAAATCAATACTACTTTTGCATATCTTATTTTATCAAGCTAACACACAAAATATAATTCAGCTAAGAACAGTTTCATTTGATGATCAAGTTAAAATGTCAGTGAAAGAGAGAAGGTGATGAATGCACGAGAGAGAGAGAGAGGGAAGCACTCAACCGCACTAATGACTCCTCTCCCATGAGCCTAATCAAAGATTTGTACATCTAATTGCTGTCAAGTCAGCGCTTGCCACCTGCTACGCTGTACGTACGGCACATGTGCTTCCCTCCTCTACCAGGAGCTTTTCCAAACCAATCCATCAGCGCCTGGTTAGAGAGACATTACAACACAACCTGTAGCCACAGGCGCACGGCACTGAGCTTTTCGACACACTCACACAGTTATGAGTTAAGACCTACAGGGCTAAACCAAGGAAAGGGGATGTAGTTGAGTCAGAATTCACAGGCCAGAGACAACATTTGTAATGGTTGCACTGATGGAAAGCTTAGTATGCATCACAAAGAGGACTACCAGGCCGATTTTATCTACAAAAAATATCTACAAAATGTCTATCATCAGTTTAATAAATGGTAAAAATATTGAATTCATTCTGGCAGCGGCTATTTGCACTAAGTGAAAATAACATTTTCTAAGCGATAGATGATATTTACACTAAGTGCAAATAGCTGTAGATGCTATTTACTAAGTGAAATAGCACACTAAGTGAAAATAGTGACATATTGTATTTACACCATGTAAAAGTAGCAGTTCTTTGCAATATGTGTAAATAGTAATTAGATGCTATTTATACTTTATTTTGACAGATACATACTATTTGCACCTCAGTATTGTTGTACATTAACAGGATGCAATAATAACATAGAGTGTAAATGATTATATTTATTAAAATTATTAAATGGATGCTGCCTTAATGGGACAATAAAAGCCCTCCATACACCTACCCCTAACCCTACCCAATACTTTTATTATTAAACATTTCGTTAGGCACTTTATTTCCACTTTTAGAACATTTTCTTAATTTCTATTGAAAGTAAATGCCTTTCCGATGTGATATGTGATGGGAAAAGGGAGGAGCGAGCTCGGCAAAAGGCGGATTCGAACCTGGGTCGATCGTGTCAAAACATAGATCCTTGACCCTTACACTCTACTGACTACACCACTGAAGACATTAAAATATGTGTCTTTTTTTTTAATCTTGTGTGGCCCAACCAGGCATTGTTAGGCGGAGCTAGTGTGAATAGCACTTGCCAACAAGGCACGCTATTTGCACTTGGTGTAAACAGACACTCCGTTTCTTTATATGTACACTATAATGTCATATTTACATTTTTTTTGTGAGTAGACTTTGTGTAGTAACTTTAAGTAGTGATGCTATTAACAATATTTTTATATCTTTGGAATAGTGTTTTTCTAGTTTGAAGTTAATTTACAAGAATGTTTTTTATGTCATGTTGTATTGTGGACACACCTCGAGTGAGCAATGCAATAATCAAACTTGTTAGTGTGTGGCTTTCCTGTTATGTTTGTTTGTTTGTAAGTAGTCAAGTCAAGTCAAGTTTTATTTATAGAGCACAAGTTTAACACAACCATAGTTGATCCAAAGTAAATAAATAAATAAAATGATCAACTTATTCCCTGTGCTTTTATGTGTTCTGATTTAAATAAAAAAATACATACATACATGAATGAATGAATGAATGAATGATTAACTTATTCCCTGTGCAGGCTTTTAAGTATTCTGTTTTAAATAAATAAATAGATAAATAAATACAAATTAGATAAATAAATAAATATTTACTTAACCCGTGTGTGGCATTTTATGTCTTCTGTTTTAAATAAATAAATAAATAAATATTAATGTAATCATGTGTGGCTTTTTATGCATTCTGTTTCAAATAAATAAATAAATAAATAGATAAAAATGAGATGAATAAATATTTACTTAACCCGTGTGTGGCATTTTATGTATAATAAATATTCACGTAATCGTGTGGCTTTTTATGCATTCTGTTTTAAATAAATAAATAAAAATGAGATAAATATTTACTCAACTCGTGTGTGGCATTTTATGTTTTCTGCTGTAAATAAATCAATAAATAAATGTTCACATAATCATGTGTGGCTTTTTATGCATTCTGTTAAAAACAAACAAACAAACAAACAATACATAAATAAAGATTAACTTATTCCCTGTGTGGGCTTGTATGTATTCTGTTTTGCATGAATGAATGAATGAATGAATGAATTAATGTGAATGATTTACTTAATCCCTGTGTGTTTTTTTATGTCTTCTGTTTTAAATAAATAAATATTTTAGCATCAATGCAGTTAGCTTTTGTTAGTAGCTTGTAGCATATAGCTAATTATGCAGTAGCTTGGCTGCAGATTAACTGCTTTAAATTATTATGAATTTAGCTGCAGTTAAAGTAGCTTTCCCATCAAAGACTTATGGGCTCCTTCATCATAGGGCCTGGGGGATCAATTGTGCCCCCATCAATAGTCCCGAGTTCCATTAGCATTATACAAGCCACCACTACAAAAGTACTAAATGCTTACGTAACCTGACTTAGAATTACTGTAGCGTAAGAAGAAATAAGATTGCACAGAATGTCCCGTAATGAATTGCGTAACCCAGCATGCATCTGTGGAGTGAGTGGACTATCTATAGTTTAAGCTCTGACAGCCTCTGACAACAGGTGTCTGCATTTTCCTTTCCACACACATACTGTCTCTCTCTCACGCTCCTGGATCCCAGGAGAATCCGTCTACTTTAATTAATACGGCCTGCCTTTGGCTTGTTGAATCCAGGCCGCAGTAAGAGAGCTGTGACCAGGTCTCGAGAGCTTTGAGCCCTTGAGCTGAAATACTAACCCCTCATTAGACTCATACTAGGAGACTGTTAAGTAGGTCCTCTGGTCTGGAGCAGAGAATAGCCAGGTCAGGCCTTTTTCTTACACCTTATCCTGATTAGCTGGGCTGTGTGGGGTGACACAGATTGACTGATCTCTCTCTCTCTCTCTCTCTCTCTATATATATATATACACACTTTTATCACTTGTATTTAAGACTTTGTTTAATCCTGATCTCAGACCCAAATTTTAACTTATGAAAATCCATCATAAAAATACAAATTATTACATGTTTAAAACTATAACGTAAATAAATAGTGAAATTCATGTCCACATTTAAATATTTGTTGTATGAAAAACAAAAAAAATATCCCTTTGAGGTAATTGCAGACCACCTCAACATAGAATACCTACGTGAAGCTTGACGTCGCAACCCTCGCCAGCCTTGATGGGACTTATTTTTCTCCAGATCACACCTAGGAGTAGATTTCATCACAGACTTACCGGTATCCAACTCCTTTACATGCATTCTAGTGGTAGTAGATCGGTTCTCTAAGGCCTGCTGCCTTATCCCAATGAAGGGACTACCCACTGCATTTGTGACAGCTGAGGCCCTTTTCCAGCAAGTTTTCAGAAACTATGAGCTACCTGAAGATATTTGTAACGAGGTATGTTCTTATGGGAAGAACAAAAAGACTTTAATAAATAAATAAATAAACTGAAAGTAAAAACGGCAGCCTCCTCATGGATGACTGCCACGCATACACATAATAAAATGTAAACAAAACACAACATAAAAACCAGTACCTTCCCTGGTCCGAGTACGCACAGAACTCCCTCAGACAACCTACCACCGGACTTACTTCGTTTCCCTGGTCAGATGAGCCATCGGAGTTTCCAGCTGTTGACCAATGATTTAAGCGTGAGGGACTGGGACTCAGCTCATGTCCATCTGCAATGGGCAATCGATGGCACAAGAGCCAGGCCGACATCAGAAGATCCGAGACACACGCATTACCAAACTGGGCAAAAGTCTAGCTCTCCACCAGGGACATTCACCTTTGGCTGCCATGTCGCAAGTTGAGTCCCATATACATTGGCCCATTCACCATCCGGAGACAAATAAATGCAGTCACTTACCGTCTAAACTTACCATCTCACCTTTCATGTCTCCCTACTGAAACGTCACAGTCCTTCTCTTGTTCCTCGTCTCGCAGGGTCTGGCGTAGCTGATGGTCGTCCTCCTCCTTCCTTTCTAGATCGGTGTATGCAGTCCGCACCATCCTGGTCTCTCTACATCAGGGCGGTCATCTGGAATATCTTATTGATTTGGAGGGGTTGGACCCAAGGAAAGATCATGGGTACCATATCCACTTTTTTCCACATTTTACAAATACTACTGTTGTTGTGTCACGGAATGTAGTTTTAAGAGTTTTTTAAGGTGAGAATGTAGTTATTTAGAGCTCAAATATGTGACTCATATAGAAACATAGAGCCTATTTTACAATTTGTTTAGACACTTTCGCAGATGCAAGCTCCAGGCCGTCAGCGGCCGTTCAGCGCTCATATACCCGCAGAGAACAGCTTCATCTCGGTCAGTCCTTCGGAAATTTGCCACTGGCTCTTAATTAGATTAGATTTAATTCATTTGGGGTATATCAAACGGGCAATCATTAAGGGGGAAAATTAAGGCATGGACTCCACTAGACCCCTGAAGGTGTGCTGTGGTATCTGGCACCAAGATGTTAGCAGCAAATCCTTTGAGTCCTGTAAGTTGCGAAGTGGGGCCTCCATGGATCGGACTTGTTTGTTAAGCACATCCCACAGATGCTCGATTGGATTGAGATCTTGGAGGCTAAGTCAACACCTCAAACTTCTTGTTGTGCTCCTGAACCATTTTTGCTTTGTGGCAGGGCGCATTATCCTGCTGAAAGAGGCCACAGTCACCAGGGAATACCGTTTCCATGAAAGGTGTACATGGTCTGCAACAATGCTTAGGTAGGTGGTACGTGTCAAAGTAACATCCAAACCAGGATGGTAGGACCCAAGGTTTCCCAGCAGAATATTGCCCAAAGCATCACACTGCCTCCACCGGCTTGCCTTCTTCCCATAGTGCATCCTGGTGCCATGTGTTCCCCAGGTAAGCGACGCACACACACCCGGCCATCCACGTGATGTAAAAGAAAACGTGATTCATCAGACCAGGCCACCTTCTTCCATTGCTCCGTGGTCCAGTTCTGATGCTCACGTGCCCACTGTTTGTGCTTTCGGCGGTGGACAGGGTCAGCATGGGCACCCTGACTGGTCTGCGGCTATGCAGCCCCATATGCAACAAACTGCGATGCACTGTGTATTCTGACACCTTTCTTTCAGAACCAGCATTAACTTCTTGAGCAATTTGAGCTACAGTAGCTCGTCTGTTTGATCGGACCATACGGGCCTCCATGACTCCATACACCATACATCCACTTGATGTTACAGTAATCCATATAAACAGATCTGATTCAGCCTCATGGCTCTTGTAATTACTTGACTTCTGTGATATAGTTATATGCTACTATATGACAACAGGCTTGTTTGATACCAGTGGGATTTGGATTGGATTCAGAATGGCAAGTCTGAGCAGGATACCTCGTATCTCTGGGGATGTATGTGAGAAGTGATCCTGACATGGGCAGATCTGCATGTGATCAGGTTAAGCAAACAGCTGGATGCAATGTGGTTGCAATAAACTCAATATTTTCATTATAAAAATGCCACTTTATTGAGGTAAAATCAACAGTTAGTTAAGTTTAGTACAGTTATTATAATCAACTAGACGTGTTTCGCCACTCATTCTCATAAGTTGTGAAATGGCGGTGGTTATTCCCCAGCATTTAACATCATCACACACCACGTCATAGGAATTCTATTAATCCAAAGTCTGAGTAATCATTTCTAGTATACAGTGGGGAGAACAAGTATTTGATACACTGCCGATTTTGCATGTTTTCCTACTTACAAAGCATGTAGAGGTCTGTAATTTTTATCATAGGTACACTTCAACTGTGAGAGACGGAATCTAAAACAAAAATCCAGAAAATCACATTGTATGATTTTTAAATAATTAATTTGCATTTTATTGCATGACATAAGTATTTGATCACCTACCAACCAGTAAGAATTCTGGCTCTCACAGACCTGTTAGTTTTTCTTTAAGAAGCCCTCCTGTTCTCCACTCATTACCTGTATTAACTGCATCTGTTTGAACTCGTTACCTGTATAAAAGACACCTGTCCACACACTCAATCAAACAGACTCCAACCTCTCCACAATGGCCAAGACCAGAGAGCTGTGTAAGGACATCAGGGATAAAATTGTAGACCTGCACAAGGCTGGGATGGGCTACAGGACAATAGGCAAGCAGCTTGGTGAGAAGGCAACAACTGTTGGCGCAATTATTAGAAAATGGAAGAAGTTCAAGATGACGGTCAATCTCCCTCGGTCTGGGGCACCATGCAAGATCTCACCTTGTGGGGCATCAATGATCATGAGGAAGGTGAGGGATCAGCCCAGAACTACACGGCAGGACCTGGTCAATGACCTGAAGAGAGCTGGGACCACAGTCTCAAAGAAAACCATTAGTAACACACTACGCCGTCATGGATTAAAATCCTGCAGCGCACGCAAGGTCCCCCTGCTCAAGCCAGCGCATGTCTAGGCCCGTCTGAAGTTTGCCAATGACCATCTGGATGATCCATAGGAGGAATGGGAGAAGGTCATGTGGTCTGATGAGACAAAAATAGAGCTTTTTGGTCTAAACTCCACTCGCCGTGTTTGGAGGAAAAAGAAGGATGAGTACAACCCCAAGAACACCATCCCAACCGTGAAGCATGGAGGTGGAAACATCATTCTTTGGGGGTGCTTTTCTGCAATGGGGACAGGACGACTGCACCATATTGAGGGGAGGATGGATGGGGCCATGTATCGCGAGATCTTGGCCAACAACCTCCTTCCCTCAGTAAGAGCATTGAAGATGGGTCGTGGCTGGGTCTTCCAGCATGACAACGACCCGAAACACACAGCCAGGGCAACTAACGAGTGGCTCCGTAAGAAGCATCTCAAGGTCCTGGAGTGGCCTAGCCATTCTCCAGACCTGAACCCAATAGAAAATCTTTGGAGGGAGCTCAGCGACAGCCCCGAAACCTGAAGGATCTGGAGAAGGTCTGTATGGAGGAGTGGGCCAAAATCCCTGCTGCAGTGTGTGCAAACCTGGTCAAGAACTACAGGAAACGTATGATCTCTGTAATTGCAAACAAAGGTTTCTGTACCAAATATTAAATTCTGCTTTTCTGATGTATCAAATATTTATGTCATGCAATAAAATGCAAATTAATTACTTAATCATACAATGTGATTTTCTGGATTTTTGTTTTAGATTCCGTCTCTCACAGTTGAAGAGTACCTATGATAAAAATTACAGACTTCTACATGCTTTGTAAGCGGGCAAACCTGCGAAATCGGCAGTGTATCAAATACTTGTTCTCCCCACTGTATAAAATGAGGAACATAATAGATTTTGATCACAGAGAGTGAGAATCACTAGTTTATGACATGACAACCTGAGCAGCCAATGGCAATTCACAACTATTTCATGTTTTGATGAATTGGTGGCAAATTCATATAGGCTAAGTTTGTACAATCTCATTTGTACATTTTTATATGTTCTGCTTACACTCGACTGAGGTTTAGTCAATTAGCAAATTAAGCAACAAAATTACAAAAAATACACCTAAAAAATTACTTATATAACAGATAGTTCTGGTCTTGAATGGATTAACAGTGTTACAGTTGTGACCAATATATAATTAGGTAACACTTTATTTTAAGGTGACGTATTTACACGTAACTACATGTACTTACTATAGTAATAACAGTGAATTATTCAACTAATCCTAAACCAAACCCTAACCCTAATGTAACTCTATAGTAAGTACATGTAGTTAATTAATATTACTCAGTACTTATTTGACTAAGTACAATGTAGCTACGTCACCTTAAAATAAAGTGAAACCTGTAGTTATTATTATTATATTATACTTTGTATTATATTCTGTATTTTGTCACAACTTTAACACTGTTAATCCATCCAAGACCAGAACTATCGGTTAAAATGGTTCTTATGATTATTAAAATGTTCTTCACACTAGAAGAGACTGAAATTAGTGGTTGATTTGCCTGTTTTGCCGTACAAGCAAATGTCCAGATTAATTTTATGTTAATTTCAGCAACCAATAAAAGTGCAATACTCTCTGCAACTTTTAACCTATTTTAAATTCATTATGCAGATCTTACCACAAAATCAGTGCAGAAAAGGCAGTCTTCCAACAAAATCAGCCCTTGTCTTTTTATAGAGCTGCTATTGGCTTTATATTCTCAGTAATCGTTTCTTGGTTTGGAGACCCTAGCTGCTCCTGGTGACTGCAGTTGGTCTACTGCAATTTGATTTGCACACACAAAAAAAGCATCTGTTAAAATGGCAAGTAATTATATGAGTCGTGATGGCAATTATGCAATCAGCAGCGTTCTCTTCTCATATCGTGACAGCAGATGAGATCTGAGCAGTCACATCACTGACTCACATGCTCGCTGGACCATCTGATCAACGGTTTCTATAACGACCAGCAAGCACATCTAAATATGAACTTGGAACTATTTCTATTGTGCTCTCTTGATATGATTCATAGCTACATGGCCACAACAGAGCTCTAGAATTAATAATTAATAATCTTGCATAAGAACATAGTGAAACACACATATGTTTAGTGCTGTTTGCAGATAATATAGGCAAAAAAAACCATAGTCTTACAGACTTGGAAATGAACTCTTTAAACCATGCAACCATGCAAAATAACCCAGCAACCATATGCACCGATTCTGTGGATGTTCACTGAAAAACACAAGATATTCTCTATTAATTTTAACTGATCAAAAAATCTCTCTGAGGAACCTCTCTGATTGGTGGATCTCACATCGGGTCCCAACGGGTCATAATACACACAATTCTAACATTATATTTAGCATTACAACATAACAACCTGACACAAAAGCTTGTGCTTTCTGTCTTGTTTTTTTTGTTTTGATTTTTGCACAATGATAAGTTGCATTTTAATTAATTTACTCCAAATTTATCAGGTATTTCAGCGAGCGAGAGAGAGACTTGCAACAACAATCATGGAAAGAATATGTGAATATATTATATAATATATACATACATATAAAATATTTATTTTTATAAAAAATTTTATTCATCTTTAAAATTATAAAAAACATTTTTGAATTTTCTAAAAAATATATATTTAAATAAATACATCATATATAAACTATAAACATTATTATATAAACTTTGTATTTTATACATAAATCTTAATAGATAAATAGAAATGTAAAAAATTAAGTCTTTTTATCTGATATTATATATATAGTACATACTGTAAATATATATAGTATATTAGTATATTATATACTATATATATATATATATATATATATATATACACTGATCAGGCATAACATTATGACCACTGACAGGTGAAGTGAATAACACTTCATCACGGCACCTGTTAGTGGGTGGGATATATTAGGCAGCAAGTGAACATTTTGTCCTCAAAGTTGATGTGTTAGAAGCAGGAAAAATGGGCAAGCGTAAGGATTTGAGCGAGTTTGACAAGGGCCAAATTGTGATGCTAGATGACTGGGTCAGAGAATCTCCAAAACTGCAGCTCTTGTGGGGTGTTCCCGGTCTGCAGTGGTCATATCTATCAAAGGTGGTCCAAGGAAGGAAAAGTGGTGAACCGGCGACAGGGTCATGGGCGGCCAAGGCTCATTGATGCACATGGGGAGCGAAGCCTGGCGAGCTACTGTAGCTCAAATTGCTCAAGAAGTTAATACTGGTTCCGATAGAAAGGTGTCAGAATACACAGTGCATCGCAGTTTGTTGTGTATGGGGCTGCATAGCCACAGACCAGTCAGGGTGCCCATGCTGACCCCTGTCCACCGCCAAAAGCGCCAACAGTGGGCACGTGAGAATCAGAACTGGACCACAGAGCAATGGAAGAAGGTGGCCTGGTCTGATGAATCACGTTTTCTTTTACATCACGTGGATGGCCGGGTGCATCGCTTACCTGGGGAACACATGGCACCAGGATGCACTATGGGAAGAATGCAAGCCGGTGGAGGCAGTGAGATGCTTTGGGCAATGTTCTGCTGGGAAACCTTGGGTCCTGCCATCCATGTGGATGTTACTTTGACACGTACCACCTACCTAAGCATTGTTGCAGACCATGTACACCCTTTCATGGAAACGGTATTCCCTGGTGACTGTGGCCTCTTTCAGCAGGATAATGCGCCCTGCCACAAATCAAAAATGGTTCAGGAATGGATTGAGGAGCACAACAACGAGTTTGAGGTGTTGACTTGGCCTCCAAATTCCCCAGATCTCAATCCAATCGAGCATCTGTGGGATGTGCTGAACAAACAAGTCCAATCCATGGAGGCCCCACCTCGCAACTTACAGGACTTAAAGGATCTGCTGCTAACATCTTGGTGCCAGATACCACAGCGCATATTCATGGGTCTGGTGGAGCCCATGCCTCGACGGGTCAGGGCTGTTTTGGCAGCAAAAGGGGGACCAACACAATATTAGGTCAAAATGTTATGCCTGATCGGTGTATATACACTATATATAGTATATACAGTATATTATACACACACACACATATAAATACATATATACACACATTTAAACATACTGTACATGTAAAGTTTTCTTATGAATTAAAAACTCTGCACTAACTCTGTACCAAATATACTACTGTGAAGAACTGTGTATAAATTTCACTGAGATATTTTCAAGTCCTAGCTTTGTCCAGTTTCCATGTACCACTGTACAGTGGTGGAACAATTATTATTTGCTTACCCAGCTTATTTTCAAAAGCAACTTGGACCGTGTTCGCCAGCTAAGGACTCTCGGCCAAAAGTAAGTGGAAATCTGTCGTCGCTGAATGGCAGGAAATGACCTTAAGAGAGCTTATCCTGAGTAACAGTAACTTAAAACAATATGAGGCATTTCTTAGCCGGTAAACGGCCATGTTTTTCAGAGCGGACACTTAAAACTGTTTATTTTTCAACCTGTTTCGAAGTGGCCACCGAGTTCAACTTATTGTGAAGTAGACCAGCTGAACTCTCTCAGGCCAAAAATCGGAAAAAGAATCCAAAATACGCCCACAGATTGATAGCCATAAAAACACACCCCACCGCGAGTACCGATGGAGGGCTGTAACCTCGCTGTGTTGAGACAGCTGCTCTGATGACTTGGGCTCTCAACAGGTTGCGTGATTCATCTTGTGAGTCAGGACTCGAGACTTAATCTCCATCCGTGTGTGTGATTCACCCACGGCCATTCATTTACATGGCTGTCCAAAGCGGAGCAGCCAAAGGAACAAAACGAGGAGTCACGTAGAGCGTGAGATAGTCTTTTCACAGCGGCGGTGGACAGTAACCTGCTGTAAATGGCTTTGCTTATTGTCTTTACTCTGCTCTTTGTAGGGAAGTCTGTGAATGAAGCTTTTGTTCAATAGCCGAGGGAAGAAATGTAGGATTTCCATAGCATCACTTTAGAGAGCATCTGATTGGATGAAACATTGTATACACCCCTATTTGGTTCATTTTCCCAGAAGACAACATTTTAAATGTGTATATCTGATTAAAGTTTATTTTTTCAACTTTGAGAAGTACACTACATGGCCTTGAAGCTTAAAGTTCTCAAATGTTGCCGCCTTTGATGTAAGAGAAAAGAAAAAAAAACCTTTTGCTCGGTAAATTTGAAAAACATTTAATTAGGGCTACTAGGCCTGGCAACGGGGCAGCAGAAAGGCTAGAGAGAGAGTTCATGTTTTACTTTTCAATCACAATTAATGAGCACTTGGCTCTGACCCCTCGTGACAGTACTGAAAGTTTAGTTTGTTTCGGTCCCCCTTCCCATTACATGTGCGGAAAAGTTTTCCAGCCATGAGCTGCCCAACCTGAGACTGAATAATTTGCTTTTGTTACATGACTTAAGGCACCAGACCACAAAAACTTTATCTGAGATTTTCAAATGTATAAATACTGTTCTTGAATTACATATTCTGTCTCTGGTTGTTTTCGTATGGTTTCCAACGTTTATAAAATTCAAAAGGTTAAATAAGAGTAATGGCAAACAGCATATTCAACCACCCAGAAATTTCCACAGACCCATTCTGTAAACAAAAAGAACTTGAACAAGAAACCAAAAAAAAAAAAAAAGTTCAGATAAAGTTTTAAAAGTAAAAAAATGAATAAATATATTACACATTTACAAATATATATATATATACAGTGGTGGTCAGAATTATTGGCACCCCTGGTAAATATGATCAAAGATGGCTGTAAAAATAAATGTTTATCCTTTTGTTCTTTCATTCAAAAAAATCACAAAAATCTAACCTTTCATTGAAGTAAATCACATTATGAAATATTGGCAATAATTATTGGCACCCTTTTATTAAATATTTTTTGCAACCTCCTTTTCCCAAGATTCAGAGTCTTCTCCTATAATGCCTGATGAGTTTGGAGAACACCTGACAAGAGATCAGAGACCATTCCTCCATACAGAATCTCTCCAGATCCTTCAGATTCACAGATCCATGTTGGTGCTTCTTCTCTTCAGTTCACCCCACTCATTTTCTATAGGGTTCAGATCAGGGGACTGGGATGGTCATGGCAGAAGCTTCATTTTGTGTTCAGTGACACTTTTGTGTGTTGATTTTGATGTTTGTTTTGGATCGTTGTCCTGATAGAAGATCCAACCACGGCCCATTATAAGATTTCTAGCAGAGGCCGTCGGGTTTTGATTTTTTATTTGTTGGTATTTGCTAGAATCCATGATACCATGTATCTGAACAAGATGTCCAGGACCTCCAGCAAAAAAATAGGCCCACAACATTAAAGATCCAGCGGTATATTTAACCGTGGGCGTGGGGGATTTTTATCCCTGTTTGCTGCCAAAAAACATTTTTTTTAGTTTCATCTGACCATAGAAGCTGGTCCATTTTGAAGTTCCAGTCGTGTCTGACAACTGAATATGCTGGAGTTTGTTTTTGGATGAGAGCAGAGGATTTTTCTTGAAACCCTCCCGAACAATATGTGGTGATGTAGGGGCTGTTTGATTGTTTTTAGTCTTTCTGACCCCAAGACTCAACTAATCTCTGCAATTCTCCATCTGTGATCCTTGGAGAGTCTTTGGCCACTCAAACTTTCCTCCTCACAGTGCATTAAGACAGTATAGACACACGTCCTCTTCCAGGCAGATTCCTAACATCTTTAGTTGATTGGAACTTCTTAATTATTGCCCTGATGATGGAAATTGGAAATTTTCAATGCTTTAGCTATTTTCTTACATCCACTTTCTATTTTGTGAAGCTCAACAATCTTTTGCTGCACATTGGGGGGCGTATTACAGAAACATCTTAACTTTAGAATCCTATCTTATCTGTTTGGTAACCATGGCAATTTCAGTTAGGACCTCATTTAGGACAAAAGCTATTACAGAATGACATTTCTTAAGTGCATAATCTTATCTTAACTATGGATAGGAAATGGGTATTACAAAAGCATCCTAACTTGACAAAAAAATCCTAAAAGCTGTCTTAACTTTAGGACAACCCCACTGGTGTCCTAACTTCAAACCTTTTTGAAATCCAGCGGTAAAAATCACAGTACAAAAAGCCTTTTTGGAGAATGGCATTACATTTATTAATTATACAAGACGAAGAGCAGCGACGTTTGATGGTGGAGAGACTTTTGGACGACCCAGATGATGTGCTGCGCTTTGATGATAAAATACTCGTAAATAATTACAGACTCCCACGACACGAGTTTGCAGTTAGTTGAGGAATTGCGACCAACATTACAGAGGCCAACGAGCTGTCACGGTGCATTACCGGTCATTCTTCAAGTGACTAACGCCTTACGTTTTTTTTTTTTTTTGCAAAAGACAATTTATAAAACAGGCTTTAACTTTTCAACAGAGCTTATCAAAATTTCAGTCTCTGCCGCACTGAAATTAAAAGCATGCCGTTGTTTCCCCATTTTGATTTTAGGTTTACCTCAGAAGCAGTTTGCACATTGTTGGTTGCTTGGTAACAGACCTGACAGTTGATTACTGTACTCGATGGAGCAGTATAAGATTTCCTAACTACAGATAAAATGAGATTTTGTAAGATAGGATAAGAATCCTAAATCAAGTTAAGATTTGCTTCTGCAATAAGAAATTGTGAAAAATCCTAAATTAACTTATCATATCTTAAGTTAAGACCTAAGATAGAAAGTTTCTGTAATACAGCCCCAGAACTATATTCTTTGGTTTTACTCATTGTGATGAATGATTAATGTTAGCTTTGTGTTTGCTAATATTTATACTCCTGTGAAACAAGACATCATAGCTGAACAATTTCATGTTCCTAGTCACCCTGGAGTGCTAAAAAAAATTAAATATTAATGGGAATATACTTTAGATATTTGGAGAAAAGCATTTATTTCATGATGTGAAATAACCCCCCCCCCCCCCCCCCCCCACGCCCCCCTTTAAATTGTTTTACTTCAATGAAAGGTTAGATTTTTGCAAATTTTTTGAATGAAAGATCAAAAGGATAAACAATGCAGATTTATTTTTATAGCCATCTTTGATCATATTTACCAGGGGTGCCAATAATTCTGACCACAATTGTATTTTACAAATATATATATGATTTTAGAATTTTATCTAATACTTTATCTAATATAATTTATTATATGTGCATATATACATAACATGCTAATAAGTGACTAGTTAATAGTGAGAATTGTACCCTAAATAATTTATTGTGCATAATAATATAAATAATTTATTATGTGCATAATATTTCTCACGCACGCACACACACAATATTAAACGAAATATAAAATAAAATTATATAATAAAAAATTATATAAATATTTAAATATTAATTATAATATAATTTTATTTTCTTTTATATTTCTTTCACTATATGTATTTATATTATACACATATATTTGTAAATATATTGTATTTTTATACTTTTTTCAAAACATTTTATTAACCAATGCATTCCCTGGAAATTGCACTCATAACCTGACAGAAACTGAAGTACAAAGAACCTCATGTAATACAATTATTATTATTATTTTAAATATTCTATGGCATCAAATCAACATTAAAATTAATATTCCAAATATGTATGTATTTTTGACAAATAGTCGAGTAGTCGACCTTTTTTTTTTACCACAGAGCTTCTCAAACTGAGGGTCACAGGTGCTATTACGCTGTCTTCATAGAAAAGTATATCAGCAAATGTTTGGGTGTCCATCAGAAGAAGCAGCTCTCTAATTCTAGAGTCAATCCTAATAGAGTGACCCTAACCAGAGTCTTTGTGTTTGTACCATTCCGTGCGTTAGTTGAAATCTTGGCCTTCAAACAGGCTTCAGTCACACCCTCCCTGGCTGTGGAAAGCAGTCTCAGAACTTTGACTGGTTCAGTCTGGTTCCTCTTGCCACCAACCGTTCAGCACCTCCCTGTGCTAGTCTGGACGTGTGTACGTGTGTGTGTGTGTGTGTGTGTGAGACAAAATCCCAACATGCATCTAGAGCACAAAAGCCACGCCACTCCTCCAGTGAGTCACACAAACCTCTCGGGCCTCTGGATTATGGTGCATGCGGTGAGGTACCCGTGCATATTTTGCTGTATTATGGCTTTGCTATTGAAGCGCAGAACGTCAACACAATCGTAAGAAGAATTGGCTGATTTGACAAGCTGTCATTTAAATAAATGCTCCAATCCGCCACACCCAGCCCTGAACACAATTGCAAAGATCATGGGGAGGAAGTCTCTTTATGATCAAAGTGTTTTAGGCATTGGTTTCCAGCTTCTGATAAAGAGAGAGAGAGAGAGAGAGAGAGCTGGCTGGATCGGAGCAGTCCCTCTTCACGTGGCCCTGAGGGTGAAGGGTATTAGGGGAGAGGTGAGCGACAAATGTTGCTCCGGGTTACTGAGTAACCAGGGCGATTGCCTCCCTCTTAAAGGCCTCTCCGGCAGCGCTTCTGTTGCGTTTCTACCCATCCTCCTCTTCTAACCCCAGCCTTTCGGCCTTTCCTTAATCGAGTTAGTCAACAACCTACTGAGTGCTCTTCGAAGCTAATGACCAAAGAAACAGGTTGCATGCTAAATGATCCAGTATTATGGAGGGGAAATAATCTATTTTCTCTTTCCTTCTGTTTTGTCATCTTTGCTCTGTTTATTTACTGACCTTGACACCCACAAGACGCAGCACAACACTGTACCTGCTATTCTGTCATGACCCCGTGACACAGATCTACACCAGCGCACTGTTGACGGGAGAACTGACTTCTGTGTGACAAAGCTTGGATCTGTTTTTCAGACAGAGCAGGAAGAATGGAGCCATTTACTGTTTTTGCACTATGGTGGCAGTTATTGTTGTAAGGACTGGAACAGTCTCTTAAAGGTACACTATGTAACTTTTTTTGTTCAAAATTAACAAAATATAAATAATGAACCAATACATTGTCAGTCCTTCTTCCGAGACGTGTTTTTGTCTTACCCTGATTCACTATGGTAAGCCCATAGTGTTAATATTTTAGACCTGTCGGGATGGTTTTCATGGGAAATTGCATACAAACGTCACTTGCCCGTGTGTGTCTCGTCATACCCATAAATAGAGAAAAGTTGCTCCGGCTACTTTGGCGCGTGTCTGGTGTGTGAGTGGCAGAGGTTAGTCACAATGAGCAAGAAAGGTTGACATGAAGTAGCTAAATCTCCAACCTGAAGGGAATAACCTGTTTTAAACAAACGGCGAACAGAGAGTCTGCCGGCAAAAAGAGAACGAGACAGAGCTCGTAATAAAACAAGAATCAACATTGGCTTGGCTTTTCAGAGATGGTGAGAACTGAGGGATTTGAAATGTTGTAAAAGCAACTCGGAGATGAGGCGTTTTTATTACTCAACAGGTGACTGAGGTATTTTATTGAACAGATAAATCGCCATATGTAGCTCTCTAAGGTTGATTATAAAGCATTATCTCTTGTGAAGGGTCATTTCATTACGGTTGTTGTATTGCTTGTTCAAGGAAGTACCATGTCTATTAATGGGTAAAGCTACAGTAATGTCTTGCTAGTCAGCTTGAGATCCTTTCTATCTAAACTGGTTATATCTCTTCAGCCTAGTAGTGAATGTTTTATGAGCGGTAGGATAATCTCTCTCTTTATTTGAGTTATGAGAAAGAACCATAATAATCTGCACAGTCACGCAGAGCTGAAGCACAACCAAAACAATGTTCTGCTGAAAAAATACATGCAGTTTCATTTTTTAACTGCTAGAGGGCCAAAAGTTATAGTGTACCTTTAAATTCTTTGAAAACACAAAAATGGTTGGACAAGAAATGGATTTAAAAAAAATATATATTTATTATTATTATTTATTACTTATTTAATATTTATTAAAAATAAAATTAAAATCTTCTCAAAACTTAAGTTTTATTTAAAAGTAAAAAAAAAAAATAGAAAGATCAAAAATCATTAAAATTCTTATTTAAATATACTTAAATATATAGTAGTTGAAAGAAGCAGTTTTTAAATTATATATTTAAAATGTATTTTGAAAATAACACAAGTAGATGGAATCACAATCAATTATTTATTATATTTTTAAATTTTATTGGAAAATCACGGCTATAGTTAATGTATATTTAAAATACATGCAAAAATGAAACTAGAAAAAGGCACCATCTTTTTATAAAAATAAATATTTGAAAATTTCAACTACAGTCGAATGAGGCATTTTTAAAAGTAATATTTGAAATTTATTTAGAAATAAAAATGTTGTGCAAAAAACTAATTTAAATAGTTTTTTCTGTTTTATTAAAAAAAAACCTCAAATATAGTTGAAAGTCATTTCAAGTCAATTCATTAGTCATTTTTAAACGTTTTTTAAATAAACAAAAAAGCTGATTTATTTCTTGAAATATTATATATACAGTGGGGAGAACAAGTATTTGATACACTGCCGATTTTGCAGGTTTTCCTACTTACAAAGCATGTAGAAGTCTGTAATTTTCATCATAGGTACTCTTCAACTGTGAGAGACGGAATCTAAAACAAAAATCCAGAAAATCACATTGTATGATTTTTAAATAATTAATTTGCATTTTATTGCATGACATAAGTATTTGATCACCTACCAACCAGTAAGAATTCCGGCTCTCACAGACCTGTTAGTTTTTCTTTAAGAAGCCCTCCTGTTCTCCACTCATTACCTGTATTAACTGCACCTGTTTGAACTCGTTACCTGTATAAAAGACACCTGTCCACACACTCAAGACCAGAGAGCTGTGTAAGGACATCAGGGATAAAATTGTAGACCTGCACAAGGCTAGGATGGGCTACAGGACAATAGGCAAGCAGCTTGGTGAGAAGGCAACAACTGTTGGCGCAATTATTAGAAAATGGAAGAAGTTCAAGATGACGGTCAATCTCCCTCGGTCTGGGGCACCATGCAAGATCTCACCTCGTGGGGCATCAATGATCATGAGGAAGGTGAGGGATCAGCCCAGAACTACACGGCAGGACCTGGTCAATGACCTGAAGAGAGCTAGGACCACAGTCTCAAAGAAAACCATTAGTAACACACTACGCCGTCATGGATTACAATCCTGCAGCGCACGCAAGGTCCCCCTGCTCAAGCCAGCGCATGTCCAGGCCCGTCTGAAGTTTGCCAATTACCATCTGGATGATCCAGAGGAGGAATGGGAGAAGGTCATGTGGTCTGATGAGACAAAAATAGAGCTTTTTGGTCTAAACTCCACTCTCCGTGTTTGGAGGAAGAAGAAGGATGAGTACAACCCCAAGAACACCATCCCAACCGTGAAGCATGGAGGTGGAAACATCATTCTTTGGGGATGCTTTTCTGCAAAGGGGACAGGACGACTGCACTGTACTGAGGGGAGGATGGATGGGGCCATGTATCGCGAGATCTTGGCCAACAACCTCCTTCCCTCAGTAAGAGCATTGAAGATGGGTCGTGGCTGGGTCTTCCAGCATGACAACGACCCGAAACACACAGCCAGGGCAACTAAGGAGTGGCTCCGTAAGAAGCATCTCAAGGTCCTGGAGTGGCCTAGCCAGTCTTCAGACCTGAACCCAATAGAAAATCTTTGGCGGGAGCTGAAAGTTCGTATTGCCCAGCGACAGCCCCGAAACCTGAAGGATCTGGAGAAGGTCTGTATGGAGGAGTGGGCCAAAATCCCTGCTGCAGTGTGTGCAAACCTGGTCAAGAACTACAGGAAACGTATGATCTCTGTAATTGCAAACAAAGGTTTCTGTACCAAATATTAAATTCTGCTTTTCTGATGTATCAAATACTTATGTCATGCAATAAAATGCAAATTAATTACTTAAAAATCATACAATGTGATTTTCTGGATTTTTGTTTTAGATTCCGTCACTCACAGTTGAAGAGTACCTATGATAAAAATTACAGACTTCTACATGCTTTTTTAAGTGGGCAAACCTGCAAAATCGGCAGTGTATCAAATACTTGTTCTCCCCACTGTATATATATGGTCCTAATCACACTACATAATGAATAACTATAAACCAATTAGTGAGTGTTATGGTGAAAGTCAGTCAACATGATGGTTTCACACTGCCAGACATAAAGTCATGAATGAGTAACCCAACTCCACCCGACTCTACTATCAGCCCTCTGATGTAGTACATCATGTAATCATGACTTGGGCCAACAGAGATTACGCCGGAGCTCTCTGAGCTGAATATTTACAACTGTGTCGCTTTCCTGCCACTTAACAACAACAAAAACAAGAACAGCATCACAGTGGGGAAAAAAAAAAAAAACACAACAATGACCGACGACAGAGCCAGAAACAGGGTCTGAAGTGGCACTATTTGGAAATTATGTAAGCGGTTTTGTAAAGGTTCCAGGAATCCAGACAAAGTGTTCACATTAGCTAAGCAAACACATTTCTTTGGCGTTGAGCGGAAAAGATTTGCACAATAGGGCATCACTGGCATGTTTGGTACAGTAAAAGGATTTTGGGGGCGCTGTGAAGGGAGTCCGGCTCTACCGTCAAGATATATAAGAACAGTGTGATTGTGCATATACATTATCAACATATTACCAGATGTTTCTCCTAAAATCCCTTTTAAAAAGAAATAAAAAGCATAACTGAGACAAAAGAAAGACAAACTGCTGACATACAGCAAGAGTATAGAGCTATTAAATCAATTCAAGTATAGTGCTTTAAGAGCTTTACAGAAAAAGATTGCTTCAGTGTTACAATTTAGGAAGTATTCTCTTTTTAGATGAGTGTGTCAAAGTAATGTTCATATGGCAGTAATACACAGCTTTAATATAATATGTTATGTGGTTAGTTAACATGAAATTCAGTTAGGAAGAATGTGTTGAGCAGCAACTATAACTTGTGCTCGTAATGATTACAATATAAGGATAATATTGGATAGTATGTCGATCCAAAGTTGGCGTCATCTGAAGGCCCAATACACTCACAGCAAATTTCTTTTATGTTCTTCGCTTAAGGGTTAAAAAGAAGTTTGAAACACCTTTGCAGCGATACACTGTTAGTGAACATCCCAACGAAGTCCACGCTGCTGAGAGTGATATTTAGATGAATGTGTAAATATGTGCTGCACACTTTCCTCTCAATAACAAAATAAACACACAACAAAAATGACAGTGGTGAGAAAACAGCAGTTCAGAAAGCATCTGATCTTAGCGATGTGGATCTGTTTGCACAAGCTCTGCAATTCGACACAAGCCACGTCATGTTTATTTATATAGCACCTGTAGGCAGGGTTTGGGAGTAACGAAATACATGAAACTTAGTTACGTATTTAAAATACAAAATTTGTGTAACAATTTCATTACAATTACATTTTAAATGGGTGGTAATCAAATTACAGTTACATCTGAAAAGTATTTTAGATTACCAAAGTGATTACTTTGCTGCTCATAAGTCATTCTGAATAGACACATAACTAACATATATCTAGAAAGCCAACACTCGAGAGTTTACAGTTCAAGACTCAGAATTGCTCAGACTGTTATTAATATGGAGATATATACAGTGGGGAGAACAAGTATTTGATACACTGCTGATTTTGCAGGTTTGCCCACTTACAAAGCATGTAGAAGTCTGTAATTTTTATCATAGGTACTCTTCAACTGTGAGTGACGGAATCTAAAACAAAAATACAGAAAATCACATTGTATGATTTTTAAGTAATTAATTTGCATTTTATTGCATGACATAAGTATTTGATACATCAGAAAAGCAGAACTTAATATTTGGTACAGAAACCTTTGTTTGCAATTACAGAGATCATACGTTTCCTGTAGTTCTTGACCAGGTTTGCACACACTGCAGCAGGGATTTTGGCCCACTCCTCCATACAGACCTTCTCCAGATCCTTCAGGTTTCGGGGCTGTCGCTGGGCAATACGGACTTTCAGCTCCCTCCAAAGATTTTCTATTGGGTTCAGGTCTGGAGACTGGCTAGGCCACTCCAGGACCTTGAGATGCTTCTTACGGAGCCACTCCTTAGTTGCCCTGGCTGTGTGTTTCGGGTCGTTGTCATGCTAGAAGACCCAGCCACGACCCATCTTCAGTGCTCTTACTGAGGGAAGGAGGTTGTTGGCCAAGATCTCGTGATACATGGCCCCATCCATCCTCCCCTCAATATGGTGCAGTCGTCCTGTCCCCTTTGCAGAAAAGTATCCCCAAAGAATGATGTTTCCACCTCCATGCTTCACAGTTGGGATGGTGTTCTTGGGGTTGTACTCATCCTTCTTCTTCCTCCAAACACGGCGAGTGGAGTTTAGACCAAAAAGCTCTATTTTTGTCTCATCGGACCACATGACCTTCTCCCATTCCTCCTCTGGATCATCCAGATGGTCATTGGCAAACTTCAGACGGGCCTGGACATGCGCTGGCTTGAGCAGGGGGACCTTGCGTGCGCTGCAGGATTTTAATCCATGACGGCGTAGTGTGTTACTAATGGTTTTCTTTGAGACTGTGGTCCCAGCTCTCTTCAGGTCATTGACCAGGTCCTGCCGTGTAGTTCTGGGCTGATCCCTCACCTTCCTCATGATCATTGATGCCACACGAGGTGAGATCTTGCATGGTGCCCCGGACCGAGGGAGATTGACCGTCATCTTGAACTTCTTCCATTTTCTAATAATTGCGGCAACAGTTGTTGCCTTCTCACCAAGCTGCTTGCCTATTGTCCTGTAGCCCATCCCAGCCTTGTGCAGGTCTACAATTTTATCCCTGATGTCCTTACACAGCTCTCTGGTATTGGCCATTGTGGAGAGGTTGGAGTCTGTTTGATTGAGTGTGTGGACAGGTGTCTTTTATACAGGTAACGAGTTCAAACAGGTGCAGTTAATACAGGTAATGAGTGGAGAACAGGAGGGCTTCTTAAAGAAAAACTAACAGGTCTGTGAGAGCCGGAATTCTTACTGGTTGGTAGGTGATCAAATACTTATGTCATGCAATAAAATGCAAATTAATTATTTAAAAATCATACAATGTGATTTTCTGGATTTTTGTTTTAGATTCTGTCTCTCACAGTTGAAGTGTGCCTATGATAAAAATTACAGACCTCTACATGCTTTGTAAGTAGGAAAACCTGCAAAATCGGCAGTGTATCAAATACTTGTTCTCCCCACTGTAGGCTCAAACATTAAAACAAAAATAAAAAATATTAAGAATATATTTTTAAATGTATAAAAATATTACGTGAATATAGTATAACAACTTATAACCACAACTAAAGTGAAGCCACAAGTGTGGTCATGCTTCATTTCAAATCTGAGGATGATATCTCTAAAACTACTCATTTTATGAAGCATTTTGTATGGCATGTCATGTGAGTTTTTAGCGAAGGCTAAGAGAAGATGCTAATCCTTATGTTATTGGCCTGTAAAACACATACTTGCAGTCTTCTAACTGCTCAATTCATGCTCTATTGTTTTCACTCAATGAACCTTTCACACGTCTGTCATGAATGACTTAATCCTCATTATTCTTTTATAGTAATTCTTTTGTTTGTATTCAGCCATTATAGCCTATTCAGGCATTCTGGATTGCCCATAAACCCCACATTCATCCCACTTTACATTAAAACCTATTATCTGAAGTCTTTCTAGCAAACAAACAAACAAAAAAGCATGTTCTTGGTACCTTATGTGAAATAGATCATGAAATAGAATATAGCTCCTGGCGTGACAGGTGCATTAGAGCTACAGTTAGCATCAAGCTACATAACACAATATAAAATATTAATATTACACTTTAACTCCAAACTCCCTTTAAACAGCCAGCGAGTGTTTGTATTTATTCCGATCGCGATATAATGTGGGTTTCCGTGATGTTCAATGATGTTAAAATGTTATATTTAGCATTTTATATGGAGCTAATTGCTACACCTGCTTAGCATGTATACTGGAAACATTCTTTATTCATATGAAAATACACCAAATCGCATGCAAATCACACACAAACCATATGCCATCGTAATCGTGCGTTTATTGCGTCTTGTTTCACGTGTTCTGGCAATGTTTACAACAGAGTGATGAGAATGAGGAAGTGAAGGAACAGCCTGACCAGATGGGGCAGGATTATTGTCACGTTGAGTCACGTAAGATGATCGAAAGCTGTACAAGGAATGAGAGAGCTCTGAGATCATAAGTGACGTGCAGCAGGAAGAATCAGACACAGAGCTCGCTCTGAATGTCGTTCAGCTCTTCAGATCATCATAATTCAGTGAGAAATGAATAGAAATGTTATTCTGTATGACAAAATATTTTGCAAACGTGATAATAAATCTATATTTGTCCAAATATGCGCACTTTTGGACTAAGAGCCCGAACGGACGCGGTTTAGTGCGTGTATGTGACCACAAATAAAACGGAGAAGACATGACTGGCTTTTTATTCTTGTTGATATTCCATTCAAAATATTGTTCATTACAGATAGATTATTTTGCATTCCTGACATAAATTAAGAAATTAAAGTCACTGCAACCCAGTTTTATCACAAACAGTGGTCAAATATCGAAGCTGGAGTCTTTAATCTTTGTACTGATACTCAGTTTGTCCAGATCAAGTAAGAGTGTGAAGTTTTAACGAGCAGTGAATGTTGAACAACAGAAATCTGGGGCCGTCTGCGATCCTTGACACTAAAGGGGTTAATGTAAACTGTAATGGGCAATTAATGTAAACAGCAATTGGTAAAGTCACAATTCTGACTTTATAACCCGCAATTGCGAGTTTAAATCTCGCAATTCTGAGAAAAATTGTCAGAATTATAAGATGCAAACTCGCAATTGTGAGGAAAAAAAAAGTCAGAATTGTGAGATAAAAAAATCACAATTACCTTTTTAATTTTTATATTTAGTGGCGGAAACAAGCTTCCATCAAACACAATGCATTAAGAGCAGGGGGTGAAAACTTTTGAACAGGATGATGTGTAAATTTTTCTTATTTCGTTTAAAGATATTTTTTCATTTAGTACTACCCTTCAGAAACTAATAACTACATGTTTCCCAGAGGACAAAATAAGTACAATTTACCCTGTTCATCCAATTCAAAACTTTTACACACCCCAGATCTTAATGCATCGTGTTGCCTTCTTGAGCATCAATATTCTTTTCTTTTTTTCTAAGATTGTCTGCATTTGTCTGCATGTTGTTAAAATATGCAGAGGAAAACTAAGTCTTATGTTTGGTGGTCTGTTTGCGTTACATACCATATTAGTATTCCAAAGTATTATTTAGATTAAGTTACAAAACTTGTGTAATCTAACAAAATACATTACAGATTACTTTTTAAAGAATGTATTTTGTAATCTGTAGTGAAATACATTTTAAAAGTAACCTTCCCAACCCTGCCTATAGGCCTACAAAAGATTGCTTTAAATCAAGCAGCTTTACAGTATTAAAGAAGAAATGAACCGGAGAAGATTTTCATGTCAAAGAAGGCGGAGCCTCAGAGCCACACCTACCTATTACATCATCGCCACAGACCAAGTGTAGTTCGAAGGAGTTTACTAGCCAGAGCAAACTTCGCTTTGGCAAGCTGTTTTGAACTCCAAACGAAGTTCGTTTTGGCCTGATTTTGTTTGAAATGACGTCACATCAGTTCGTTCTTTGATTTCGCTTGAAGTATATCAGAGCCGCGAAGTTGCAATTGTCACGTCAGCTGAAATCATCACAAAATTAAATTATGGTGCATAGCATAGCTTAAATAATTTGGTGAGAAACGTTTAAAGTGTAACCGGCGATTATCAAACCCCTTTGTATTGCTACACTGTAGGTAGTATACATAAATAAACAATGTTTACTCATTCTCCGTGTTACCTGGACTGAGAAATTCATGTTTATTTGTCAGCAAATGTCCACCGGATGACGCAAAACATGCTTGACAGTTACAGGGCTTTCGTGAAAACTACAGATTATACTTCCGCAGTTTTGTATCCTCACAGACAGTCGGATCCACAGAGGGTTATTAACAGAACAGTTATTATAAAGGCCCCAATATACTCACGGTGAAGTGTTTTTTTTCCTTTGTTTTGGGGTAAAACGAAGTTCGAAATACGTGAGCAGCGATATACTGTTATCGAACATCTAACATAGCTGAGAGCAACAGTTAGATGACTATGTTAATATGTGCTGCATGCTTTCCTCTCAATAACAAAATAAACACACAACAAAAAAAAGAGCAAGCAGTTTTTCAATAAAGCATAAGAAAAGCATCTGATCATAGCAACGTGGATATATTTGCATGAGCTCTGCAATTCGGCACTTTAGTAAAGTCATGTCATGTTTATTTATATAGCACTTTATACAATAGATAGCTTCAAAGCAAGCAGCTTTACTGTATTAAACATGAAAAAACAGTGTCAGTGTCTCGTTTCATCAGAACTACAACTTAATTTTCTACAATAAAGCAGCTCTCCAGTGTTTTGTCTCCATGTTTTCACTCGTGGACCTCTGACCTCGACGGAACAAAGAGGGGACATGAAGCGGAAAAGATTTCCATGTGAAAGAAGGCGGAGCCTCAGAGCCACACCTACCTATTACATCATCGCCACGGACCAATGGTAGTACAAACGTGTTTACCAGTCGTAGAGAACCTTTCTGGAAAGTTCGCTTTGGCAAGCTGTTTCGAACTCCAAACAAAGTTCGTTTTGGCCTGATTTTGTTCGAAATGACGTCACATCAGTTCGTTCTTTGATTTCGCTTGAAGTATATCGGGGCCTTTTAGGGTAGGTTTATTACTGAAAATTGTATCATACTTTGTCTGATCATTAATAAGGCATTATGGTCAAAACTGAACATATGGCAACAGCTTTCTAACCTGTAAGCGACAGCGTTTTGCTACGGGGGAACTGACGGATCGGCAGTTTCTTTCAGTTTTTCCTAAAACACTGTGTTCGTGGTCATCCAGTTTGAAATGTTGACTACAAACACGGAGGTTTTTCAGATTTTCCATTGCGCCGTTTTTGCAGCGTTTAGTCACTGCCTACAACACACTGGATCCTTCACTAGAAATTGAAAATAACTCACTCCCGCTAAACGTTTACTCTTTGAACTGGGAACAATACAAGTCGACACCATTATGACTAAAAGTTTGCTTAGAAGTATTTCCTACTAAAGCAAGGCGGTATTTGGTCAAGAGTATCCACAGCAGACTGGTGGGAGTGGCCTTGGACGACAACATGCCCAGTGCATTATGGGTGTTGAAGTTTTCCTACCTATTTGGCAAAAGGTTGCACTGATTTAAAAAATGTTCTCCTTTCTACTGTATAGGCAGTCAAGTTTTTTTGAAAGCCCATTTTGCAAGCGGTGAAGAACCCCTTAAATTCATACTGAGATCTTCGGCATATGATTGCAGACTTGGCAAATCTGAACACAGTTTGAGACACTTGAGATCTCTTCTGAAACTCTAAAGAACTTATGTGAGATTACTAGGGTCTTTTTCTCAGAAGAAAGCAGGAGATCTCATTGTTGTCTAGGAGAAACAACTGAGAATAAAGAAAACTAATTTATAATCTTTATTTCCAACAGGAGAGGAACATTTTATTGCTCAGATGTGGCTCTTTCATATCTTAGATGAACTCATTTTTATTCATAAGTATCATCTTAATCTCAATTGTGACTCCTAAAATACATCGCGTGGATAAAAACAGAGACAAAATAAAGGCAAGTAAGAGTATAGAGCTCTGAACTTAACATCTATATTTGGTCTTTCTGTCTCTATTTGTTTCTCTTTTATAACTCAGACATAACGGAGATCTCATGTTTCATTTAAGCATCACCTTTGTCTCAAATGTTTCTCACTAAAACCCCTGAAAAATGGGACAAATGAGACAATTGTTGACATACAACACAAGAGTATAGAACTATGAATAATCTCCACTTGCTTTTCGTACAATCTCTAGGAAAACAAATTGAGATATTAAAGAGATCTAATTTGTGATTCTAATGCGTTTACCTATTTATAAATGCTAACTGTGCAAAACAAATGTATTTTCCCCTATGCAAAACTAGAGCATCTATTTTTGTCCTCAAATTAAAGGGAGATTGAGAACTGCAGTATAATATTGACGTGGCACTGAACGGTCCAAATTAGTTTGAGAGTGTTATAAAAAGTTCCACTCCCATTTAGAGTGTCAGAAATGCGGGCAGTGTTTTTTACAGCTCTTTAGAGTTGGTCCAACCATGAGCATCTGGCTCTCTGACAGAGCAATGAATAACCACATGAAGAAGAGAAGAGACCCGAGCGCTCGGCTGAGCTGCCCGCTAGAATCACTGGGACACTGTGTCTCATGTGTTTCATGTTACGTTAGATAATCTCTTTCTCGCTCTCTTTCACACAGATGCCATTCACTATGATAATGAAGGGTAAAAGTACTGCAACTCTTTCTCTTTAAAGTCAAACATTGCAGTTCTTAAAGAGCACAGGGCTGATTCATTACTGCCCCCCTAATGTCTACTGTGGTTACGGTCCAGACAGAATATGATATAGACATGGGGTGGGTCCTTTTGACTTGGACTTGTAAATGACCAGCTAGAACCACCCAGAACACCTTAGCATCAGCATGGCAATCAGACAACATCCAAACAAACACATCAGCAACCACTCACACCTTATCACTGTGTCTGTGAAAACTACATTTCACTTGCTGCAACTTTTTAATCATATGCCATAAATGTAGTATTTAAATCTAGACAAAACAAAACAGTAAACAAAATCAAAACAAACTTTAACATTAAGATATAAACATATCATTTGATAGGATTAAGACAAAAACTAAACTCTAAAATAAAACAAAACATAACTCAAACCCTAAACCAGACCAAAAAAAACCCTAATAGAAACAAACAAAAACACAAGACCCTAAACCAAAACAAAATGCAAAACCCTAACACAAAACACTAAATAAAGCACAACACTCTAACACAAAACAAACAAGACAAAACCCTAACACAAAACCCAACACAAAACACTAACACAAGACCCTAACACAAAACCCTAACACAAAACAAACAAAAGACAAAACCCTAACAAAAAACCCAACACAAAACAAACAAAAGACAAAACCCAACACAAAACACAAAACCCTAACACAAAACAAACAAAAGACAAAACCCTAACACAAAACACCAAACAAAACACAAAACCCTAACACAAATCCCTAACACAAAACACCAAACAAAACACAAAACCCTAACACAAATCCCTAACACAAAACACCAAACAAAACACAAAACCCTAACACAAAACCCTAACACAAAACACCAAACAAAACACAAAACCCTAACACAAAACCCTAACACAAAACAAACAAAAGACAAAACCCTAACACAAAACCCAACACAAAACAAACAAAAGACAAAACCCAACACAAAACACAAAACCCTAACACAAAACAAACAAAAGACAAAACCCTAACACAAAACACCAAACAAAACACAAAACCCTAACACAAATCCCTAACACAAAACACCAAACAAAACACAAAACCCTAACACAAAACACCAAACAAAACACAAAACCCTAACACAAAACACCAAACAAAACACAAAACCCTAACACAAAACCCTAACACAAAACAAACAAAAGAGAAAACCCTAACACAAAACCCAACACAAAACAAACAAAAGACAAAACCCAACACAAAACACAAAACCCTAACACAAAACAAACAAAAGACAAAACCCTAACACAAAACACCAAACAAAACACAAAACCCTAACACAAAACCCTAACACAAAACACCAAACAAAACACAAAACCCTAACACAAAACCCAAACACAAGACCCTAACCCTAAACAAAACCCTAACTCTAAACAAAAAACAAAACCCTAAAACAAAACACAAAACCTAACACAAAACACAAAACCCAATACAAACAAAACACAACCCTAACACAAAACCATAACCCTAAAAAAACCCTAACACAAGACCCTAACACAAAACACAAAACCTAACACAAAACCCTAACAGAAAACACAACACCCAACACAAAACCTAACACAAAACACAAACACAATACCCAACACAAAACACAAACCCTAACACAAAACACAAACCCTTACACAAACAAAACACGCAACCCTAACACAAGACCCTAACAACAAAACACAAACACAATACCCAACACAAAACCCTAACACAAAACCCTAACCCTAAACAAAACACAAAACACAAACACAATACCCAACACAAAACCCTAACACAAACAAAACATGCAACCCTAACACAAACCCTAACACAAGACCCTAACACAATACCAACACAAAACCCTAACACAAAACCCTAACACAAGACCCTAACACAAACCCTAACACAAACAAAATACACAACCCTAACACAAGACCCTAACACAAAACAAACAAAAGACAAGACCCTGACAACAAAACACAAACACAATACCCAACACAAAATACAAAAGCCTAACACAAAACCCTAACCCTAAACAAAACACAAAACCCTAACACAAAACCCTAACCCTAAACAAAACACAAAACCCTAACACAAAACACAAACACGATACCAACACAAAACCCTAACACAAGACCCTAACAACAAAACACAAACACAATACCCAACACAAAATACAAAACCCTAACACAAAACCCTAACCCTAAACAAAACCCTAACACAAACAAAACACAAACCCTAACACAAACAAAACACAAACCCTAAGACAAACAAAACACAAACCCTAACACAAACAAAACACACAACCCTAACACAAACAAAACACACAACCCTAACACAAGACCCTAACACAAACCCTAACACAAACAAAACACACAACCCTAACACAAGACCCTAACACACAACCCTAACGCAAGACCCTAACACAAAACCCTAACACAAAACACACAACCCTAACACAAGACCCTAACACAAAACAAACAAAAGACAAGACCCTGACAACAAAACACAAACACAATACCCAACACAAAACCCTAACACAAACAAAACACAAACAAAACACAAACCCTAACACAAACAAAACACACAACCCTAACACAAGACCCTAACACAAACAAAACACACAACCCTAACACAAGACCCTAACACAAAACACACAACCCTAACACAAGACCCTAACACAAAACCCTAACACAAAACAAACAAAAGACAAGACCCTGACAACAAAACACAAACACAATACCCAACACAAAATACAAAAGCCTAACACAAAACCCTAACACAAACACAATACCCAACACAAAACCCTAACACAAACAAAACACAAAACACAAACCCTAACACAAACAAAACAAAAAACACAAACCCTAACACAAACAAAACAAAAAACACAAACCCTAACACAAACAAAACACAAAACCTAACACAAACAAAACAAAAAACACAAACCCTAACACAAACAAAACACACAACCCTAACACAAACAAAACAAACCCTAACACAAACAAAACAAAAAACACAAACCCTAACACAAACAAAACAAAAAACACAAACCCTAACACAAGACCCTAACACAAACAAAACACAAACCCTAACACAAGACCCTAACACAAACAAAACACACAACCCTAACACAAGACCCTAACACAAACCCTAACACAAACAAAACACACAACCCTAACACAAGACCCTAACACAAACAAAACACAAACCCTAACACAAGACCCTAACACAAACAAAACACAAACCCTAACACAAGACCCTAACACAAACAAAACACAAACCCTAACACAAGACCCTAACACAAACAAAACACAAACCCTAACACAAGACCCTAACACAAACAAAACACAAACCCTAACACAAGACCCTAACACAAACAAAACACAAACCCTAACACAAGACCCTAACACAAACAAAACACAAACCCTAACACAAACAAAACAAAAAACACAAACCCTAACACAAACAAAACAAAAAACACAAACCCTAACACAAGACCCTAACACAAACAAAACACAAACCCTAACACAAGACCCTAACACAAACAAAACACAAACCCTAACACAAGACCCTAACACAAACAAAACACACAACCCTAACACAAGACCCTAACACAAACAAAACACAAACCCTAACACAAGACCCTAACACAAACAAAACACAAACCCTAACACAAGACCCTAACACAAACAAAACACAAACCCTAACACAAGACCCTAACACAAACAAAACACACAACCCTAACACAAGACCCTAACACAACCCTAACACAAGACCCTAACACAAACCCTAACACAAACAAAACACAAACCCTAACACAAGACCCTAACACAAACAAAACACAAACCCTAACACAAGACCCTAACACAAACAAAACACAAACCCTAACACAAGACCCTAACACAAACAAAACACAAACCCTAACACAAGACCCTAACACAAACAAAACACAAACCCTAACACAAGACCCTAACACAAACAAAACACAAACCCTAACACAAGACCCTAACACAAACAAAACACAAACCCTAACACAAACAAAACAAAAAACACAAACCCTAACACAAACAAAACAAAAAACACAAACCCTAACACAAGACCCTAACACAAACAAAACACAAACCCTAACACAAGACCCTAACACAAACAAAACACAAACCCTAACACAAGACCCTAACACAAACAAAACACACAACCCTAACACAAGACCCTAACACAAACAAAACACACAACCCTAACACAAGACCCTAAGACAAACCCTAACACAAACAAAACACAAACCCTAACACAAGACCCTAACACAAACAAAACACAAACCCTAACACAAGACCCTAACACAAACAAAACACACAACCCTAACACAAGACCCTAACACAAACAAAACACAAACCCTAACACAAGACCCTAACACAAAACAAACAAAAGACAAGACCCTGACAACAAAACACAAACACAATACCCAACACAAAATACAAAAGCCTAACACAAAACCCTAACCCTAAACAAAACACAAAACCCTAACACAAAACCCTAACCCTAAACAAAACACAAAACCCTAACACAAAACACAAACACGATACCAACACAAAACCCTAACACAAGACCCTAACAACAAAACACAAACACAATACCCAACACAAAATACAAAACCCTAACACAAAACCCTAACCCTAAACAAAACCCTAACACAAACAAAACACAAACCCTAACACAAACAAAACACAAACCCTAACACAAACAAAACACAAACCCTAACACAAACAAAACACACAACCCTAACACAAGACCCTAACACAAACCCTAACACAAACAAAACACACAACCCTAACACAAGACCCTAACACACAACCCTAACACAAGACCCTAACACAAAACCCTAACACAAAACACACAACCCTAACACAAGACCCTAACACAAAACAAACAAAAGACAAGACCCTGACAACAAAACACAAACACAATACCCAACACAAAACCCTAACACAAACAAAACACAAAACACAAACAAAACACAAACCCTAACACAAACAAAACACACAACCCTAACACAAGACCCTAACACAAACAAAACACACAACCCTAACACAAGACCCTAACACAAAACACACAACCCTAACACAAGACCCTAACACAAAACCCTAACACAAAACAAACAAAAGACAAGACCCTGACAACAAAACACAAACACAATACCCAACACAAAATACAAAAGCCTAACACAAAACCCTAACACAAACACAATACCCAACACAAAACCCTAACACAAACAAAACACAAAACACAAACCCTAACACAAACAAAACAAAAAACACAAACCCTAACACAAACAAAACACAAAACACAAACCCTAACACAAACAAAACAAAAAACACAAACCCTAACACAAACAAAACACAAAACCTAACACAAACAAAACAAAAAACACAAACCCTAACACAAACAAAACACACAACCCTAACACAAACAAAACAAACCCTAACACAAACAAAACAAAAAACACAAACCCTAACACAAGACCCTAACACAAACAAAACACAAACCCTAACACAAGACCCTAACACAAACAAAACACACAACCCTAACACAAGACCCTAACACAAACAAAACACACAACCCTAACACAAGACCCTAACACAAACCCTAACACAAACAAAACACACAACCCTAACACAAGACCCTAACACAAACAAAACACAAACCCTAACACAAGACCCTAACACAAACAAAACACAAACCCTAACACAAGACCCTAACACAAACAAAACACAAACCCAAACACAAGACCCTAACACAAACAAAACACAAACCCTAACACAAACAAAACAAAAAACACAAACCCTAACACAAACAAAACAAAAAACACAAACCCTAACACAAGACCCTAACACAAACAAAACACAAACCCTAACACAAACAAAACACAAACCCTAACACAAGACCCTAACACAAACAAAACACACAACCCTAACACAAGACCCTAACACAAACAAAACACACAACCCTAACACAAGACCCTAACACAAACCCTAACACAAACAAAACACAAACCCTAACACAAGACCCTAACACAAACAAAACACAAACCCTAACACAAGACCCTAACACAAACAAAACACAAACCCTAACACAAGACCCTAACACAAACAAAACACAAACCCTAACACAAGACCCTAACACAAACAAAACACAAACCCTAACACAAGACCCTAACACAAACAAAACACAAACCCTAACACAAGACCCTAACACAAACAAAACACAAACCCTAACACAAGACCCTAACACAAACAAAACACAAACCCTAACACAAACAAAACAAAAAACACAAACCCTAACACAAACAAAACAAAAAACACAAACCCTAACACAAGACCCTAACACAAACAAAACACAAACCCTAACACAAGACCCTAACACAAACAAAACACAAACCCTAACACAAGACCCTAACACAAACAAAACACACAACCCTAACACAAGACCCTAACACAAACAAAACACACAACCCTAACACAAGACCCTAAGACAAACCCTAACACAAACAAAACACAAACCCTAACACAAGACCCTAACACAAACAAAACACAAACCCTAACACAAGACCCTAACACAAACAAAACACAAACCCTAACACAAGACCCTAACACAAACAAAACACAAACCCTAACACAAGACCCTAACACAAACAAAACACAAACCCTAACACAAACAAAACAAAAAACACAAACCCTAACACAAACAAAACAAAAAACACAAACCCTAACACAAGACCCTAACACAAACAAAACACAAACCCTAACACAAGACCCTAACACAAACAAAACACAAACCCTAACACAAGACCCTAACACAAACAAAACACACAACCCTAACACAAGACCCTAACACAAACAAAACACACAACCCTAACACAAGACCCTAAGACAAACCCTAACACAAACAAAACACAAACCCTAACACAAGACCCTAACACAAACAAAACACAAACCCTAACACAAGACCCTAACACAAACAAAACACACAACCCTAACACAAGACCCTAACACAAACAAAACACAAACCCTAACACAAGACCCTAACACAAACAAAACACAAACCCTAACACAAGACCCTAACACAAACAAAACACAAACCCTAACACAAGACCCTAACACAAACAAAACACAAACCCTAACACAAACAAAACAAAAAACACAAACCCTAACACAAACAAAACAAAAAACACAAACCCTAACACAAGACCCTAACACAAACAAAACACAAACCCTAACACAAGACCCTAACACAAACAAAACACAAACCCTAACACAAGACCCTAACACAAACAAAACACACAACCCTAACACAAGACCCTAACACAAACAAAACACACAACCCTAACACAAGACCCTAAGACAAACCCTAACACAAACAAAACACAAACCCTAACACAAGACCCTAACACAAACAAAACACAAACCCTAACACAAGACCCTAACACAAACAAAACACACAACCCTAACACAAGACCCTAACACAAACAAAACACAAACCCTAACACAAGACCCTAACACAAACAAAACACACAACCCTAACACAAGACCCTAACACAAACAAAACACAAACCCTAACACAAACAAAACAAAAAACACAAACAAAACACACAACCCTAACACAAGACAACACAATAGACCTACTATTAACCCAGAACCATCATCAAAATTGTTGGCATCATAGGACAAATTTATGAATAATCCTAATTTTCCTCATTAACTGAAACAGGCGGAAACAATCGTGTGTATTACATAACCAGGGCATTCATTCTGATTTGATGAACGTAAAAGGGAGGAGACAGGTGCCAAGATTAACCAGACAATAGCAGTCGAGGAATTTGGCTGCGATTGTGAATTCCTGCAGAAAATGGTCTCGGGCACTTTAGAAAGAAGCAAAAAAAAAAAACGAGGGTGAACAAGAAGGAATGCAAAAATCTATTGGCAGAGATCGAACGAACCTCTGATGTCACCTTCAACAGATCATGATTGACACACTGCTAGACTGGATGCCGTTCACTTTAATGAATTAGATATGCAACAGATCAAGATAGGAATAGGATTCAGTCTGAGGAATGTGTCTGACATCATGCAGAGCTCGTGGCAGTGCTGGACAAAGTCCAACAACACTCATTGATTCAGCCACTGCTTCCCATCGAACAGCTTTATCTCATTGGATTGAACTGGCCTTTCCGCGCACTTCCAAAATTAGCTTGACCCAAATCTTGACTCTCATGCCCCATCCTGATTTGCATACTATTCATGTTAGGAAAGAATGAACAGGAGGGTGTGTGGCTCAAGACGCTCATTTATGATGTTTCAGCACATCCCGATATCTGACCTGCTACATCAGTTTAAACCATTTTGACCCAAAAACACATTTTTAATTACACGCACTGAATGAAAAAGGTCATTATTTTCATTTCTGCGTTGTAATGACATAATTATTAGGTTTATATTGTCGTTTTAAATTGCTGTCATATATGTCATTATTTAAATGGTGGCTGTCATAATAACTTGTTTTTGAAAAAAATATTATTTTCAGACATTGTTATGACAGAAAATTGATTGTAATAAAGAAGAATATTATAATAAAACTGACATAACTGGAATGCTCAACAAACAACCAGTGTTATTTTAGTATTATTTGCATACTATTATAGTATTTATTTATTTTTTGAATTAGCTTTTTATATTTTCAGTTTTCATTTGAGGTTTTTAGTAATTTTGTTTTGTGCTTTTGCCATTTTTAACTATTATGCAGATTTATTATATTTATATTTAGTTTTGAAGGTTGTTTTTAATCTATTATTTATATTTATTTTATTTCAGCGTTATTTCAATTAATGAAAACGATTGTTAATTTTCTCAGGTTTTTGTTCAAAATGTTGCTTTTTTTAATAAAAAAAAGAATGTATGAAGCTAGAATTTAGGGCGGTTTACACGAAACTGACACAAACTAAAAACAGAAAACTTTTTGTGTTTTGGCCGTTCATTTAAGATGAAAGTATACTTGTTTTTTTTTTTACGCATACATGAACGTATGTGCACAGTCGAACGCACAGCCTTGCAAAGTATACTTCTTTTGACTCGTACATGTACACAGGTGTTCAACGCATGCAGAGTTTTAAACAATCTCTCACCATGAGTTACAACCCATGTAAATACTGCAAAAAAATGAAAAGAATGTCGTACAACGTAAACAAAAATCCGGCGGTACGCGTTCAATGCGCGCATACTTTTCTGATGACGAAATTTGCGTCACACACTGTTTGCCAACCCTCGCGTACGCGTAAAAAGTGAAGTACCGTTATCGTCTCCATGTAAACTACAAAAACATGAATTTGTGAAACGTTTCAAAAACGCAAAGGAAAAAAAACAGTTTTTAGTACCTCGTTGTCATGTAAATGTATCCTTAAATGGTTATTTTTTTGTTTTAGTTAGTGTGTAAAGTTGCTGTTTGAGCATAAATAACATCTGCAAATTTACAACGCTCAAAGTCACTATTGCTTTGTTACAGATTTGATATGTACGGATTAAGTGTACATGTTTAACCAAAATCACCAGTGATTTCTGATATGTAATGATTCATGTAGGCCTACAGTGAGATGTTTTTATCTCAAAATCGTTTGTCAGTAAATTAAAACAGTGACTAAATCGTCAACTTCACATTGTTTCTCTCAGTAGGACGAAAATAATCTGCTATTTAAACTGTGATTAAACTATATATCCACCTTATTCCTGACGAGCCTACTGCGTTTTGAATTATGGGTGGCACTTCCGGTTTGGGGAACTTCCATTCAAAAAGACTGAAACGAGTCATTTCAAATCATAAGGTTGCACAACAAATAAAGCTTATCCGTCAGTTTGACTGAATGAGCAGTCAATTTTCCTTCATGTTTTATTTTCAGACATCATGAGAATAATGTAACGCTTGGTATTTTAACGTGTTGAAGTACGTTATGGATATATGATTTGTTATAACAAGGATATCAATGGCAGGAGCTCTTTTTAGTCGCTGCATTCTTTTTCTCATGATTATTTTCTTTTCCACTTTGTATTCCGCTGTAACATATGAAAAAGGACAACATATACTGCACAATTGTGGTCTGTTCTCCCGATTTAATTTACGATCATATGTCCCATTAATAATTCACTGTAATGCACGAGGAATCTCTCGTTCCCTTTTGAGAGTACTCTCGTATTGCGTAAGCTTACGCTTAAGGGAAAACTCCTTTTCTCGAGATATGAAGCCAAAAATTATCCTTATAATTTGATATAATGTAAAACGCAGTGCAGCTGCACAGCAGACCCAGGCAGAGCGTACTAGCACGCTGATTGGCTGTGCTGCCGCAACTGCACGAACCTATGGCGAGACGGCTGAGGCATGCACCAATGGGGTCGCTTCGCGCCCAAAAGCACGTCAAACACCGTCTAATTTAGCATATTTAAGCTATAAAAGCCCATGTTACGCCATAGGATTCAGATTTAATCTCCTTCAGCGGACTCACCCTTCGCTGACCTCCGGATCCAGAAGTCGCCGCCGTTGAAAAGGCCTTCAGCGCAACCAGCACCTGCTTCGCAGTCTGAGGACGCCGGATCCTGCCTTCGCTGGACTCCGCCTTCAGCCGCTGTTTCCGCTACGCCATCCGCCAAGCCAAATATCCTTTTAAAGCCGTGTGTGTGTTGCCGCTGCAGCACTCACACTCACAAAAAGAGCGAGGCGTTGTTGCAAATGCCTCGTATTTCCTGTGCCTCATGTAGAGGCCCCCTCTTCAGCGAAGATCGGCACATCCTGTGCACCGTGTGCCTGGGCCGTGAACATGCCGAAGTTACACTCTGTAAGGGCGGCTGCCCAGAGTGTGACGAGATGGCACTGCCAACCCTGTGGGCTCGGCTCGCCATCTTCAAAGAGAGCCCTGCTTACTCTGTTCTCCCTGTCGGGCCGCGCAAGAAGAAGCGCCGTGCGCAGAGGATGCGCCAGAGCAGACAAGCGAGCCCACGCCGGGAAACTCTCCGTGTGTCTCACTCTCTGATTCTCCCTCTCCTGTCTTGTTCGTCAAGGACGATCAGCGCCCCGCTGAGTTAGCGACCGGTACTGTTTCCTTTGGCGGACCATAAGCGGAAGAGGATGACAGCCTTTCCCTCGCTGCATCCGGTAGTGATGACTGGTCGGGCTCGATCGCTGACCCCGCACCCTCTACCCTTGCTAGTTCCAGTGGTGTCAGAGCCAACATTGACTCTGAACTCATTCGCCTGCTGACCAGGGCCGTAGATGACCTGGGGCCCACACGAAGCAGGCTGGATGAGTGGTTTTTGCAAGGCCACCGTCAAGCCGCCCTGCAAAGGCCCGCCCCCTTCTTCCCTGAGGTACATGACGAGCTGACGAAATCGTGGAAGGCACCATATTCAGCTCGTTTAAAATCATCATCTTCTTCAGCGCTCTCTGTAATCGACGGCGCGAAGGAAAGAGGTTACGAGGGTCTGCCCCCTCTGGAGGAAGCTGTCGCTGCGCATCTTTGCTCGCCCTCCGCTAAGGGATGGCAGGCTAAAGCAGCCCACCCCTCGAAGCCCTGCTGCACTACGTCAGCTCTGGATGAGTCTTTCCTTGATCCGGAAGCGTTTAAGGACCTGCGCAGCGCCACTGACTTGACCCTGCGCGACGAAAACCACTGCCCAGGCGATTGGCAGGAGCATGGCAATCCTCACGGTACTAGAGCGCCACCTCTGGTTAAACCTGACGGACATGAAGGACGCGGATAAAACCTCCTTCTTGGATTCTCTCATCTCCGCCACCGGCCTGTTTGGCCCAGCTGTGAAGGGGTTCGCTGAGCGCTTCACCGAGGCATAGAAGGTGTCGCAGGCTATGCGCCACTTTCATGCCGAAGCGCTCTAGCTCTGCTTCGGGCCGCCATTCCAAAGCACCGCCCCCTCAGCCTCCTAAAGCAGCACCGCCAGTCTTCCAGCCTCGTCCAGCTGCGAGATCGCGCCCTCGTTCGCGCTCCGTGAGCCGCCATAGACTGCCAGAGCGAAGGGGACCGCGACCCAAGATCGCGTTAAACCCCGAGCCTCCAAAGTCTTCCTAACCACAGGAAGAAAGAGAAAGTGGTTAAGTCCCGCCGAGGCTGGACTACCACAGACTCTCATCTCGCTTCTCCCAGCGCCCTCTACTCAGGTGACTGGAGATGTCATTTTCACAGCCAACGAGCCTGTTGCAAAGCACGCACGCCTGTACACAAACGTCGTTTTAACGGCGACCCTAATAAATCACAAAAAGAGCATTTCCTCTGTTCTGACTGTAGGCACCCTACACATAAGCACTGTTCACACAGTGCCACAAAATCACACAGATTCCCCCGTTGACTCGCTCGCCAGCTCACGCTGTGAGCGCTCTAAGTGTAGAGCACGCGCCCGCTGCACAGCGTGCGCCGCCACACATAAGCACTGTCCCCACAGTGTCACAAGCACAGACCAGCCGGGCAAACGGATCCCTGCTACAAAGCGGCCCGTCCCCAAGCTTAAGTCAACCCCTTGCAATGCGGGCCGAGGCCTGGGAGGCCATCCCCGCTATATCAAAATGGGTGTTGAACACAATAAAACGAGGTTACTCGCTACAGTTCGCTTGCAGACCCCCGTGCTTTTGTGCCATGGTCGAGACATCAGTGAGAAGTGACGTGAGTCATGTGCTTCGCGCCGAAGTCTCGAAACTGATAAAAAAAGGGGCTGTGGAAGCAGTCCCCGTAGCAACAAGCGAGTCAGGCTTTTACAGTCACTACTTCCTCGTACCAAAGAAGGATGGCGGTCTCAGACCGATCCTAGATCTCAGGCATCTGAACAAAGCGCTTATGACGCGATCGTTCAGGAGACTGGTTTTTCACAGTGGATCTGAAAGATGCCTACTTTCACATTCAAATAGCACCCCGCCACAGGCCATTCTTGAGTTTCGCCTTCGAGGGGCAGGCTTATCAATACACAGTCCTTCCATTCGGTCTATCCCTAGCACCTCGCACATTTACGAAGTGCATGGATGCGGCCCTCGCCCCCCTGAGACTACGGGGAGTGCGAATACTGAATTACCTCGACGATTGGCTCATTATAGCCCAATCAGAGGTGCAGTTGGTAACTCACAGGTCCTGAATGTCTGGGTCTCAAGATCAACACTACCAAGAGCGTGCTGTCTCCCAGCCAGAATATTTCCTTTCTGGGAACAGTTATAGACTCAATACAGATGAGAGCGCGGCTTACGTCACAGCGCGCGCTCTCCGTCCAGCGCCTAGCGGCGTCGTTCAAAGCTGGCACCTACACTCCTCTCAAACGTTTTCAGAGGATGTTAGGCTTCATGGCCTCAGCATCAGCAGTACTCAAACTGGATCTGCTGCACATGCGCCTTCAGCGCTGGTTAAAACCTCATGTCCCGGCTCGTGCATGGCGGTCGGGCCACTTACGCATCAAAGTGAACCACGGCTGTATCAAAGCCCTGGCTCCGATTGGTATCAGTCGGGTGTGAAATGGAAAGTGATCTCGACAGATGCATCCAACTTAGGTTGGGGTGCACTTCACGAGGGCAGGCCCGTCTCCGGCCTTTGGTCAAGCTCGGAGAGGCAGCTGCACATAAACTGTCTAGAGATGAAACCGGTTGATCTGTCGCTAAAAGCTTTCCTCCCATACATAAAGGATCACCACGTCCTGGTCCAAACGGACAATATGTCAGTGGTATCTTATATAAATCGCATATATACCTATATAACCTGCACACCATGGCAAAATCTGGCATCCCCGACCCGACTTATGGGCCCTTCATGTGTGGCCCATCAACGGATACCCGGGAACCTCCCAGAAAAGGTGCTGAATACTATTTCTGAAGCTAGAGCGCCCTCTACCAGGCGGCTTTACGCTCTAAAATGGTCAGTGTTCTCAAGCTGGTGTGCAGCTCAGAACCTGGACCCACACTGATGTGGAGTGACTAAAGTGCTCTCCTTTCTTCAAGAGCTTTTGGACACGGGTCGCTCCCCCTCCACGCTCAAAGTATATGTGGCTGCCATAGCAGCGTCTCACGCTCATGTGGCCGGACAGCCACTGGGGAGAAGCGACCTAGTCGCGCGTTTCCTCAGAGGAGCTAGGAGGCTGAACCCGCCTCGACTCCCATCGGTTCCTATATGGCACCTTTTCACGGTCCTAGAGGCCATGAAAGGTCCCCCATTTGAGCCACTTCAGTCTGTGAGCCTGAAGCACCTTTCGCTAAAGACTGCTCTCTTGCTGGCACTAGCTTCAGTCAAGCGAATTGGTGATTTACATGCACTCTCAGTGAGCGCTTCCTGCCTTGAGTTTGGGCCTAACGACTCCAGAGTCGTCCTCCTCGAACCAAGACACGGTTATGTACCCAAAGTGCTCTCCACTCCGTTCAGAGCACAGATCATTTCGCTATCAGCTCTTCACTTGTCTGAGGAAGAAATAGACGCGAATCTACTCTGTCCCGTCAGGGCTCTTAGAGTTTATCTAGAGTGTTCTGCCGCTTCCAGGCAGTCGGAAAAGCTCTTCGTATGCATTGGCGGTCGCACCAGAGGGTGCGTGATCACGAAGCAGAGATTGGATAGTAGATGGATAGTAGATGCTATCGCTGGCTTATGAGTAAAGGGTCTCTGCTGCCCCTTAGGCGTCAGAGCTCATTCCACCAGAGGCATGGCCTCGTCGTGGGCTTGGTCCAGTGAAATCCCACTTGAAGATATCTGTGCGGCGGCAGGCTGGGTCTCTCCGTCCACATTTTTTAAAAATTCTATAACTTGAAGGTTCCTGCTTTACAAGCTATGGTTCTTTCCATATAAACAAATGCATAACGCATTTGCAATACCATATGGCCCGAAAATTATCCGGTCTGGTGTTTAATTTTATAAACATAAATAAACGATGTGTAACATAAACATATGTTCTAACATATTCTATACTATAAGGCCCGATTCTATCCGGTCTAGTTTATCTAAGTCCATACACAATGCTCATCACTGCAACCTTTCATGCCACGATCTAAATATAATGCCATAGATCTAAATACAATGCTATAATCAACACTTTTCACGTTAAGTAAACCTTGAGAGCTGTAATAGTAAAAATGTGCTTAAAGTTTTTGAGAGAATTCCAGATGTAATAGCTATTTCATATGCAAAGATGCCAACCAATCACAGCAGTGGGCGTTTACACTGAAGTCTCACAGCAGCCAATCACAGCAGTGGGCGTTTACACTGAAGTCTCACAGCAGCCAATCACAGCAGTGGGCGTTTACACTGAAGTCTCACAGCAGCCAATCACAGCAGTGGGCGTTTACACTGAAGTCTCACAGCAGCCAATCACAGCAGTGGGCGTTTACACTGAAGCCTCACAGCAGCCAATCACAACAGTGGGCATTTACACTGAAGTCTCACAGCAGCCAATCACAGCAGTGGGCGTTTACACTGAAGTCTCACAGCAGCCAATCACAGCAGTGGGCGTTTACAGCAGACACACCCCTTCAAATCAGAGGCTAAAATCAGGGTAGGAAAAATGCCTTTTGTTTCTAAATTATGAGAATTTTTTAATGTAAAAATCATACAACATTGCAGTTCATGACCCCTTTAAAAGCAAAGGCTCTGTTCTTTTTTTATTCTGGGGGCCATTAAGGTTTTGTAAAATCGATGCTGGCAAGTAAAGAATAACCCTACAAACGACTCCAACTTAAAATGATCACATCAGATATTGGTTTAAAACACACTCAAAAGTATGTACTTTCCTAACACCAACAAAGTACTAGGATACTAGGATGAACTGGGACGCAGTACAGGGCAAAGTGTTCCAAGTGAAACTGATCTCCTGCCAACAGTTTAGTGCATACCGAAAGCAGTTCAAACGCAAAGTAGGACAAAAGGGCAAACGCAGGGCATTTCTGGTTAGAACAGACAGGGAAATGCTCGGATGGACGGACGGACGGATGGATATGTCAGCTGTGTGCGCTGAAGTGTTAACCCTAATGGTTCCTCTTACACCTGCTCATGGAACACAACACCTGTTGCACACCGGTACGGCCGCCATATAACACGTGCTAATGGGAAGGTATGAGCGTGTGTGAGTCTAGTTAAACACGGCCATGTGCTTCATTGCACACTGATACATGCACAAACCCAAACCACCAGCTGGTGTAATACTCATTAACCCAGAACACTTTCACCGACATGAGCGGGTATAAATGTTTATAACACAGTTAGATACTTTTTACGAACCTTTTAGCGGGGTCTTTGAGCAAAGGTGTAAAATAATAACTGATAACAGGCGGCCAATCAAAAAATCCCTGTTTGCAGGTGGTATTTGTGTACTTGTGGTAACAACCGGAGTTGGAGTCAAGACCTTAACCAATACTAGAGCCAGACTCAGACTAAAGGCCGTTCACACCAAGGATGGTAACTATAATGATAATTATACAGTTTTAATAGTCAGTCTAATTCTATGAGAATGGGGAAGTCCACAACACAACTATAACAATAACGACACAGATGAACGATATAACGATTAAAAAACTCTGACAGCCAATCAGAATCCAGCAGCGCACGGTTATAATAAACAGAACCTTATCGTGCTCTGGTGTGGACGCTAATATAGTTATCGTTCTTGGCGTGAACGGGCCTTACAGGGATAGTTCACCCAAAAATGAAAATTAGCCCATGATTTACTCACCCTCAAGCCATCTTAGATGTATATGACTTTCTTCTTTCAGACGAATTCAGTCAGACTTATATTAAAAAATGTCCTGGCTCTTCAAAGCTTTATAATGGCAGTGAATGGCAGCCCAAAATTTGAAGCCCAAAAAACAGAATCCATCCATCATAAACGTACTCCACACGGCTCCGGGGGGTTAATAAAGGCCTTCTGAAGCGAATCAATGGGTTTGTGTAAGAAAAATATCCATATTTAAGACGTTATAAAGTAAAATATCTAGCTTTGCAGCGGACCGCCTTCCACATTCAACTTCCGGAAAAAGCATAACTGGCGCGACGATGACGTCGGACGTAGCGCGAGTGCTTTAAACTGCGAGAGGTGTTACACTTTCTTCATAAGTTGAATATGGATAGCGGTCCGCTGGAAGCTAGATATTTTACTTTATAAAGTTTTAAATATGGATATTTTTCTTACACAAACCCATCGATTCGCTTCAGAAGGCCTTTATTAACCCCCCGGAGCCGTGTGGATTACTTTCATAATGGATGGATGCGCTTTTTTGGGCTTCAAATTTTGGGCTGCCATACATTTCAATTATAAAGCTTGGAAGAGCCAGGACATTTTTTAATATAACTCTGATTGTATTCGTCTGAAAGAAGAAAGTCATATACACGATGACTTGAGGGTGAGTAAATCATGGGGTCATTTTAATTTTTGGGTGAACTATCCCTTTAATACCAGACAAACCACAGACCCTCTAAGTCCCAAAACCAAATCCAGACCCCGCAGACAATATGAGATCCTCCATATTTTACTGTATAGTTTGCTGATATTATGTAAAAAAACAAAACAAATAAAAAAAAGCTTTTATTGTTTGAATTTTGTAATAAAACTGACATAATTTGAAAGCTGAAACTTTATCAAAAAAATTAAAGTTCTTTGCTTATAATTGCTTCTCTCCACAAATGACCAATATTATTTTAGTATTATTTATATGCAATTATAGTGTTCATTAATATTTTGAATTTAACTTTTATTTTTATATTTAAGGTTTTAAATAAAAATTTGTGTTCAAGTTTTAGTATTTTTTTTTTTTACATTTATTTTTATTTCAATTAAGTAATTTTAGTACTTCATTTAAATATTTTAATTCAGTTACCATTTCTGTTAACATTTTTTTTTTTGCCAAGGAAACATTTCTAATTTTCGTTTAAGCTTTTAAATTTTTAAATAAAACATAATTAACTGATAATAAAAAATTAAAAAAAAACATTAACTGAAATAAAATAAAATATAAAAAAAATATATATTTATATTATTTCAGCTAGTAAGGCAACATTTCTCATTTAGAAAGACTAAATAAAACTATTAAAAAATGATAAAAACAACAGAATTACTAAAAGTTCAATTAAAATTAAGATGAAAACAGAAAATAATTTCAAATATTAACAAACACTATCCATGATACTAAAATAACATTGTTCTATATCTACCAAAAATAAACTCTGTGGGACTCTGGGCAGCCAGTTGCAACAAACCACTAATGTTAAGAAAGCCCTTAGATAATACCCATACAATTATAACTTATTTTAAGTAACAAAACCCGTCTGCTTATAAGGACCTCATCAACTTTCGTTAGCTGGACTTTGTTGGTCTGTGTTGATTGTGGGTTTGGACGGGTTGGGGCGGGGTTAGTCTAGATCTGAATCCAGCGGTCTATCCACAGCCATGATGTCATCACATTACAGAGTCCGACACCTCAGCATCGACCCCGCTTAGATAACGTCTCATGGCCTGACACTTAAGAGCATGTAAGATTAAGAGTTATGGTGGTCAAGGGACAAACTTAATATGCTAACTACAAACTAGTGTTGTACAAAATTTGGACACTTAACGGGTAACTTTGCCAAATTTCAACCAGCTTTGTATTGTTACAATTTCATGTATGTAAACTAACAATGTGTACTCTTTCTCTGTGTTACCAAACTATCCCTGGTTATTTTGTCGGCAGAAGTTGACACTTTTGACAGCTCCAGGACTTTTGTGGAAACTACAGATCATACTTCTGTATTTTAGTATACAGTCAGTATTGAGGGATTCATAGACAACTATTAAAAAAAAAAAGGTTCAAACATTCACTGATGCTCTAGAACGAGGGGGTGAAAACTTTTGAACAGGATGAAGATGTCCAAATTTCTCTTATTTTCTCATTTAGTACTGCAACAGAAGATACTTACATGTTTCCCTTGAAGACAAAATAAGCACAATTTACCGTGATTTAAAGTTTTCACCCCCGGCTCTTAATGCATCGTGTTTCCTTCTGGAGCATCAGTGAATGTTTGAACCTTTTTAATAGTTGTGTTTGAGTCCCTCAATTGTCCTCAGTGTGAAAAGATGGATCTCAAAATCATACAGTCGCTGCTGGAAAGGGTTCAAATATGCAAAAGATGCTGAAAAACTGAACAATTTACAGGACCTGGAGGATTTTTCTGAAGAACGTTGGGCAGTTTAACTGCTCAGGACAAACAGTGGACTCATGAACAACCATCACAAAACAAAAAGAACATCCAGGCAATGACATACAGTATTAAGAATCAAGGGTAAACTTTTGAACAGGGTCATTTTTATAAATTCATCAATTTTTTTTTGTCTTGTGGACTATATGTAAACATCTTTTATGTAAGATATCTTATTCAGGACAGTACAAAAAAAAAATAAAAAAAAATAAAAATAAAAATAAACTTTTCATTAACATTTTTGCAGATTCTGCAAGGGGTGTGTAAACTTTTGAGCAAGACTGTATGTAATGTAAATGGAAGAAAGAGCAAGATAAAGATCTTTCTGATGATAAACAGTAACAGTAAGATGGAAAGATTTTGAGTAGAAAAGCGATAATGTTAAATTTCAGATTAAAAACTTGGGATATGATATTATTCTAAGGAATGATGTATCCTTGTAACATTTATATAATAAAACAGATTTATTAAAAAAAATTTAAAACTTAGATGTGATTCATACATACTGTAGATTGACTTGAATACACATCTATGATGCATGTTTTTAATTTATGAATTAAAATTCAGTTTGATATTTTTTGGAGGAGTATAAAGTCAAACATTTCAGGGTGGTAAAACTATCTGATATAAATGAAGAAAAAAAATCCTTATTAAAAGAATTTAAATCTTAACCACAACCTGTTCGGCATATTTTTTTAAAATGTTTTCTTAACACAACCACTTATTAATATGTGAAAAATGTTTGTCAGAATAAAGTAATGTGGTGCAACCAACAATGTCATTCAATAACATTTATTAATCTTTGTTAACATTAAAAATACAACTGTTAATTGTTAGTTCATGTTAACTAGTGTAAGTACAGTTAAAAAAATGGAACCGTATTGTAAAGTAGTTACTAAGTAGCCTCTCAAAAAAAAAAAAATGAAGAAAAACATTTACTTTTTCACAATTAAATGTGAAACAGCGGTTTTTTTTTTTTTTGCTCGATACTTTGACACAGTATTCATACTTGAGTTAACCTAAATGTTTGAACACTTCTTGCAGCCACTGAATGTAGAAAAATCAAATGCTCTACTGGACTGCACACAAATGTTTTAATTTCAGCTGGAGTGTTGCAGGTTTAGATGCTGTGTGATAACCAAAATGTGTTTCCGTGCCTCCCACAGATGTGATCTGGGTTAAAAATAGTTGTCTATATTCATAACCCATTTCACAGTAAACCACACCACAGTGTCACACTTGTACTTCACTTGACTTTGCTTTTCACTCGCTGAAAGCCTCGAGCTGAATGCGAGGGGCGTCTTGGCCACGGGCACCGTGGGGAGAGTCCCTTTAATGCGGCCATGTGACACGCTCAAAATATTCCCCCAGATGAGAGGCTATGTGGCCCCCAGCGCCTCTCACACACTGAGTTCACTGTAGTCTCCTCACACCCTAACGCTCTTTATCTGTCATCCTGCGCTTCTGCGAGGCTATACTACTGCCTCCATTTCAGAACTAGTACAAACTTCTATTAATAGTGAGTAATACTGCTTTTATTTTCTCCGCTGTTTTTCAGCGTTTTGCTAAATTTAGTTGATGAACGAGCACTGGCAGGCGTTTTGTCGGCAATTAAAGGATGGCGTGACTGGCCATTGGGCCGCTTGACATGAAAGCACCATTGTCTGAGAGAATGCCTTCGACTTTCTCCCCATTGGTCAAGTTCTCCACTGGGTGGCCGCAAAATTTCATTTAACTACCTCTTTCAGAAGAGGCTGAGAAGGAAAAACTGTGGGACACACACAAGCCTGTGAATTTTTGAGTGTATTTTATTGTTGTTTAGAAAAAATATGATTTAAAAGACAAGACAGACAGATAGACATGATAGATAGACAGACAGACAGACAGACAGAGAAAGATAGATAGACAGACAGAAAGATAGACATGATAGATAAGACAAAGATAGACATGATAGATAGACAGACAGAAAGATAGACAGACAGACAGACATGATAGATAGACAGACAGACAGAAAAAGATAGACAGACAGAAAGATAGACAGACAGACAGAGAGAAAGATAGACAGACAGACATGATAGATAGACAGACAGACAGACAGAGAGAGAGAGAAAGATAGATAGACAGATGGACAAACAGACAGACAGACAAAGAAAGATAGATATACAGACAGACAGACAGACAGACAGACAGATAGACAGATAGACAGATAGACAGATAGATAGATAGATAGATAGATAGATAGATAGATAGATAGATAGATAGATAGACAGACAGACAGACAGACAGACAGACTGATAGACAGAGAAAGAAAGAAAGATAGATATACAGATAGACAGATAGATAGACAGAGAAAGATAGATATACAGATATACAGACAGACAGACAGACAGACAGAAAGAAAGAAAGATAGACAGATAGACAAACAGACAAACAGACAGACAGACAGACAGACATGATAGACAGACATGATAGATAGACAGACAGAGAGAGAAAAATAGATATACAGACAGACAAACAGACAGAAAGATAGACAGACAGACAGACAAAGAAAGATAGATATACAGATAGACAGATAGATAGACAGACAGAGAAAGATAGATAGACAGACAGACAAACAGACAGAAAGATAGACAGACAGACAAAGAAAGATAGATATACAGATAGACAGACAGACAGACACAGGGTTCCCACTCTTTCATGAACACCAGATTCAAGGACTTTCAAGGACTTTTTAAAGCACCTTTTATTTTATATCAAGCCCAATAAATACGATAAAGGTGGGTTTGTTACTGCAAATCTGGACAGTATCAAAGACCTACTGCACTTGTATTTATCACTGCAGTAACGCTAAGGCATATACTGACAACTAAAATAAAATGTTAGGGGCATGTGACTTAAAATCCAACGAGGAAAGAGGCTGGTAGAGTGTACAAGAGAGGGAGCGAGTTTTAACGAGAGATGCAGTTTGCAGCTCTCTTATTCCTGCTTTTAACATTTATTTCACACTGGTTTTAGTTATTTTTTACGAATCATTACTTAATTAAAACATTAATATAATATTACATACATGAATTTTCCAATTAAATGAAAAGATATGGATAAGTTAATTGCTAGGCATTAATAATATGCAAAATTATTTATTAATCACCTGTACATGGTACCTTTTTAAAAATCCATTTTAAGGCTTTTAAGACCTGCACAGGATGAGATCAGTGTTTATTGAAACATCCTAAACCATAAAATGATTGTTTAAAAAAAAAAAAAAAAAAAAAAAAAAAAAACAAACAAAAAAAAAAACACAAACAACAGTTTAGATAAGTTGACAAAAACAAGTTTTATAAAAAATATTTCTAAAAACCTTCACATTTCAGCCTTTAAGCCATTTTTAAGAAAAGGCAAGAATCCAAATTATAAGTGATTATACGTAATCATTTAAAATATGATTATACTTAATATTTTAGATACCTTATTATTCTACATTTTTTAAAAGCACATTAGCTTCTCATCGATCCACCAGTTAACATTTACAACTCTGTGTGTAAGCTAAAAATATGGCTTAATATGCATTAGTCTGAACAAACCAACGGATGCTCTGGAAATTTCACTCTTTGACAGTAGATGGCGCTTATGGAACAGCAGAAATATATTGGTTTCCCCAATAACCTCTGTAAACAAAGGAGTGCTGCGCTTATAAACACTACTTTATTATGCGTTATTCGTTGGAACTTTGATAAACCAATTTTTATGTATGTCAATACTGAGCCAAGCATCACTGAATTTGCACTTCCCTGGCACCAAGCAAGTTAAAAGCTCCACGTTATGTGCTCATTATGCAGAGCTGGCTGCACGTGATCACGATCCATCCGCTCACGCAGCATTTTTCAGCTTTTTCCCGCTCCCTCCCCAATAAGGCCAATTTTTGTAATAGCACCATGTTACTCTAACAAAATGTATTTCATGCTTAATTCAAGCACTTTCAAGGACCTATGTTTGTTTTCAAGTACTTTCCAATCCTTCAATCCATGTGTCTTAAATTCAAGGACTTTCAAGTACTTTCAAGAAGCGTGGGAACCCTGCAGGCCTTGCTTTGTGCACTGGTGCGCAGTCATGTTGGAACAGGAAGGGGCCATCCCCAAATTGTTCCCACAAAGTTGTGAGCATGAAATTGTCCAAAATGTCTTGGTATGCTGAAGCATTAAGAGTTCCTTTCACTGGAACTAAAGGGCCAAGCCCAACCCCTGAAAAACAACCCCACACCATAATTGCATGCGCTGACCCCACTCTGTGATTTCACATGGCCTACCACTTCGTGGCTGAGTTGCTGTTGTTCCCAATTGCTTCCACTTTGTTATAATACCTCTAACAGTTGACCGTGGAATATTTAGTAGTGAGGAAATTTCATGAATGGACTTATTGCACAGGTGGCAACCTATCACGGTACCACGCTTGAATTCACTGAGCTCCTGAGAGCGACCCATTCTTTCACAAATGTTTGTAGAAGCGTCTGCATGCCCAGGTGCTTGATTTTATACACCTGTGGCCATGGAAGTGATTGGAACACCTGAATTCAATGATTTGGAGGGGTGTCCCAATACTTTTGGTAATATAGTGTAGATGGACAGACGGATGGATGGATAGATAGATAGATAAAAAACTGACACACACGCCTGTGAACATTTTAGTGGATTTTAATGCAGTTTAGGAAAAATATGATTTAAAGAGAAGACAGAACTGTTTCTGATTACAGACCGACGCTGAGTCACATCAGGCCTCTGTGGCGGTGAAAGAAAAAGCCCCTGTGTATGTAATGCAATGACTGTATGTATATTTGAGTGCATGTGAATATGCGTGTAGCAATGGGATGGTTTGTAGTTTGCTTCCTCAGGCCTGCTAGTGGGGATCTCCATTCACGTGGGGAGGAAAAATAAATATTTTTTTCTCAGTGTGAGCTGTCTTCTCCGCTCCTCTGGCAAACAGCAGCGTCCACAGAGCAGCATGTGAGAAATCCAGACAGATATGTTTCTGTATGTTTGCTGTCACTGGAGTGTCTTTGTTTCACATTATTACTACGCAGTGAGAAACCCCTCCCATCACCTGACGAGTACATGAACATGGTCTTGTGGCCAGTCCCAGAACACTGAGTGTGTTGGGTATCACATCCTTGCTTGTTACAATTTGTAGTGAGTGTGGCACATTTCAGGACAGCAGGGTTTGTACCTGCTGTGGAGATCTGTGGAGGACAGACTCAGCGTCTTTATAGGCATTTGTAGGGTTGGTCACAGCTTTATACACCTCTCCATACGCACGACACACCAGCTCTGTGGACTGTTTGAAGATCTGCTCCCTGAGAGAGAGAGAGAGAGAGAGAGAGAGAGAGAGAGAGAGAGAGAGAGAGAGAGAGAGAGAGAGAGAGAGAGAGAGAGAGAGAGAGAGAGAGAGAGAGAGAGAGAGAGAGAGAGAGAGAGAGAGAGAGAGAGAGAGATCTGAATATTATATGCTAAATTCAGCATATACACTCACCTAAAGGATTATTAGGAACACCTGTTCAATTTCTCATTAATGCAATTATCTAATCAACCAATCACATGGCAGTTGCTTCAATGCATTTAGGGGTGTGGTCCTGGTCAAGACAATCTCCTGAACTCCAAACTGAATGTCAGAATGGGAAAGAAAGGTGATTTAAGCAATTTTGAGCGTGGCATGGTTGTTGGTGCCAGACGGGCCGGTCTGAGTATTTCACAATCTGCTCAGTTACTGGGATTTTCACGCACAACCATTTCTAGAGTTTACAAAGAATGGCGTGAAAAGGGAAAAATATCCAGTATGCGGCAGTCCTGTGGGCGAAAATGCTTTGTTGATGCTAGAGGTCAGAGGAGAATGGGCCGACTGATTCAAGCTGATAGAAGAGCAACTTTGACTGAAATAACCACTCGTTACAACCGAGGTATGCAGCAAAGCATTTGTGAAGCCACAACACGCACAACCTTGAGGCGGATGGGCTACAACAGCAGAAGACCCCACCGGGTACCACTCATCTCCACTACAAATAGGAAAAAGAGGCTACATTTGCACGAGCTCACCAAAATTGGACAGTTGAAGACTGGAAAAATGTTGCCTGGTCTGATGAGTCTCGATTTCTGTTGAGACATTCAGATGGTAGAGTCAGAATTTGGCGTAAACAGAATGAGAACATGGATCCATCATGCCTTGTTACCACTGTGCAGGCTGGTGGTGGTGGTGTAATGGTGTGGGGGATGTTTTCTTGGCACACTTTAGGCCCCTTAGTGCCAATTGGGCATCGTTTAAATGCCACGGCCTACCTGAGCATTGTTTCTGACCATGTCCATCCCTTTATGACCACCATGTACCCATCCTCTGATGGCTACTTCCAGCAGGATAATGCACCATGTCACAAAGCTCGAATCATTTCAAATTGGTTTCTTGAACATGACAATGAGTTCACTGTACTAAAATGGCCCCCACAGTCACCAGATCTCAACCCAATAGAGCATCTTTGGGATGTGGTGGAACGGGAGCTTCGTGCCCTGGATGTGCATCCCACAAATCTCCATCAACTGCAAGATGCTATCCTATCAATATGGGCCAATATTTCTAAAGAATGCTTTCAGCACCTTGTTGAATCAATGCCACGTAGAATTAAGGCAGTTCTGAAGGCGAAAGGGGGTCAAACACAGTATTAGTATGGTGTTCCTAATAATCCTTTAGGTGAGTGTACTTCAATTTAACACATTAAACAATGGTTACATTATACATCACAGTACACATCACCACGTTGACATTGTGATTAAATAATATGAATTAAAAAAGTGAATTTAATATGCGATTATTATAAAAATGTATATTTTTTCCTATACAGTTTAAGTAGACAGACAGACAGACAGACAGATAGATAGATAGATAGACTATATTGCTAAAAGTTTTGGGACGCCTGCCTTTACATGCACATGAACTTTAATGACATCCCATTCTTAGTCCTGATTTAATATGGAGTTGGCCCGCCCTTTGCAGCTCTAACAGCTTCAACTCTTCTGGGAAGGCTTTCCACAAGGTTTAGGAGTGTGTTTATGGGAATTTTTGACCATTCTTTTAGAAGCGCATTTGTGGGGTCAGGCACTGATGTTGGACGAGAAGGCCTGGCTCACAGTCTCTGCTCTAATTCATCCCAAAGGTGTTCAGTCAGGTTGAGGTCAGGACCCTGTGCTGGCCAGTCAATTTCCTCCACACCAAACTCGCTCATCCATGTCTTTATAGACCTTGCTTTGTGCACTGGTGCGCAGTCATGTTGGAACAGAAAGGGGCCAGCCCCAAATTGTTCCCACAAAGTTGGGAGCATTTAATTGTCCAAAATATCTTGGTATGCTGAAGCATTAAGAGTTCCTTTCACTGGAACTAAGGGGCCAAGCCCAACCCCTGAAAAACAACCCCACACCATAATTGCATGCGCTGACCCCGCTCTGTGATTTTACGTGGCCTACCACTTCGTGGCTGAGTTGCTGTTGTTCCCAATTGCTTCCACTTTGTTATAATACCACTAACAGTTGACCGTGGAATATTTAGTAGTGAGGAAATTTCATGAATGGACTTATTGCACAGGTGGCAACCTATCACGGTACCACGCTTGAATTCACTGAGCTCCTGAGAGCGACCCATTCTTTCACAAATGTTTGTAGAAGCGTCTGCATGACTAGGTGCTTGATTTTATACACCTGTGGCCATGGAAGTGATTGGAACACCTGAATTCAATGATTTGGAGGGGTGTCCCAATACTTTTGGCAATATAGTGTAGATGGACAGACGGATGGATAGGTAGATAGATAGATAGATAGATAAATAGATAGATAAATAGATAGATAGATAGATAGATAGATAGA